>CM039134.1:5829963-5929717 GCA_022036555.1 Microstegium vimineum | reverse complement strand
GGGTCACGCGGTGGTGACGGGGTCGAGGGTGTCGGAGAGGCCACGGGAGCCTCCGAGGACGACGACGTGGCAGAGCCGAAGTCCCGCTCGGGGAGACGCCCGCCCTCGGCCCACAAGCGTGGGTCAAGCGGACCCCTAGGAGAAGGGGCCGTGTCGCCAACTGGGACCGGGGGAATGGCATCCGGCGCCTCAGAGCTCGCGCGACGGCGAGCGCGTCGAAGCTGCTCGCGCCTCCTCCTGATCGCAGGCCAGAGTCGCAAGCGGAGGGACCGTCGTCTGATCCTTGCTGGCTTCGGCGCAGCGGAGCTGCTGATGTCTAGGCCACGGGTGGAGGGAAAGACTATGAAGTCGCCCTGGTCCGTGGAAATGAACCCTAGACTGCCGAACCAGATGACGGTGGTGGAGGGCTTTTTTTAATTTCTAAACAAGAATTAAACCTATAAAGAGCCAATTAACCCCCTAGTGCCTACCGCTTGTGTGTCCTAGCTAGAAAGCGTAGCAAGGCAATGGAAAGCGAAAACTTCCTACACAATTCTATTATGAATTGAAGGACAATGCGAAAAGTAATGCGGTAATAAAGAGCTAGGGAAAGAGATGCTTGACACGACGATGTTTTGCCGAGGTATCGAGGAGTCGACACTCCCCCCTAGTCCTCGTTGGAGCACCTCGCAAGGTATAGCTCCCCCTCAATCCCGCGCAAGGGATGAGTGCTCTCTACGGGCTGATTCTTCGCCACTCCGGCTCGGTGAATCGCCCACAACCGATCACAACGTCGATGGAGAAGGGCCGCCGACAATCTTCCGGCGATCACCTTCCTCCAAGCACCACCGGACCGTCTAGGTGATGTCGATCACCAAGAGTAACAAGCCTCGATCTTCGCTTGACTTACTCAAGCTTCACAACTAGAGGATGCACACTTGAACTCTTGGATGAACTAGAGAGAGGATGGATGGATTCGCGAATCACTCTCTCTCTAGGGCTCTTGCTCTCTTTCCAACCTTCTCAACAAACTCAGCAACTCAAATGAGCAAAGGCGCTTTGGGAGAGAAGTGGGAGGGGCTATAAATAGACCCTCTGAAAACTGTCTCGGGCTGGCAATTTAAGTTGGCGACGGACGCTCCGTCGACTAGGCGACGGACGGTCCGTCGCATGCCCAACGGCTAGTTTCTGTTCATAGTTGAGGCGACGGACGGTCCGACGCCTCTGCCTAACGGCTAGTTCTACACACTGTTCCCAGCGACGGACGCTACGTCACTGGGCGACGGACGCTCAGCCACAGCGTCCGATGCTGAGTTCTGGCTAGGGTTGAAAAACACCCTCTCTGGAAGGTCGACGGACGCTCTTCCCAGCGTCCGACGTCTGGCCGACGGACAGCGTCCGACGGACCCTGAAAAACTTAGCCAGAAAACACCCTCTCTGGAAGGCCGACGGACGCTATGGACTCAACCACCCAGCATCCGGCGCCTTTGTCCGACGCGACGGACAGTGTCCGGCGCCCCTGCCAGGAGCGTCCGACGCCCAGAAAACGATTTTGACAACTCCGTTTTTCGTCGCGATGAAAATGGAAGTTGTTCTAGGCTATCTTACGGTCACCATAGGCTTGCTTAGAGCTAAGGAAGTCAAGTGTGCACCACACCTAAACATGAAGCTTTCCTAAGTCAAGCTACTAGTCTCAACCCCTCTTAATAGTACGGTCAAAGGGAAAAAGAGAAGCCCTATCTAATTCTAAGTGCCCTTCATCTCCTTATGGCACTTAGTCTATCATTCTAGGGTCTTCATCATGTCTCCTTAAAAACCGAAACGATATCCATCTTGGGGGCTAAGTGATGACCATTATAGTCCATTCTCCTTGATCACTATGGCTAAGCTACGCATAGCCTCTGCAAAACACACGTTAGCCATAATAATCTCTAATTGTCGTTAATCACCGAAACCAACTAGGGCCATGATTCTTCAAGTAGTTCGGAGTTGATCGACACGCGAATCCCCCTACCTGGCGCGCCAACTGTCGGTGTTATGACCCGGGGGTCAAGACCACCAACGAGTAAATTTGTATATCGCGTGCTCCCTCTCTCAGACGTGATGCCGGGGGGTCGTTCGCTCGCCCCCTCGTCCGTCGTCGAGGTGGAGCCGGGGGTCGTTCGCTCGCCCCCTCGTCCGTCGTCGAGGTGGAGCCGGGGGTCGTTCGCTCGCCCCCTCGTCCGTCGTCGAGGTGGAGCCGGGGGTCGTTCGCTCGCCCCCTCGTCCGTCATCGAGGTGGAGCCGGGGGTCGTTCGCTCACCCCCTCGTCCGTCGTCGAGGTGGAGCCGGCCCGTGGCTTGTTGCCGTAGTTGGTGTAGAGGGGGCCCTCGATTGATGGGTCGCGTCTTACCGAGTAGTGGGCTGGTCCTTACTTTAAAAATGGTTGTTGTGTTTAGCGTTAATTTATCGAAGGGTTTAGGGTACCCCTTACCTTCGTACTCGACACACCTAAACTATATCAATAAATAAATTAGAATTCAAAGCCTTTTTAATTTGGTAATTACCAACGGTAAATTACTGGTTAAATACGGAAACCTTTGAGATAGGTCGGAGAGGGTGAAATCGTTTCTGCTTTTATTTCCGTTTATTTTTACCGTTTATCGTTTTTGTTGTTTCGACTACTGCTAGCGTTTCCGTTTAGGCGTGAAAATCGGGGAAAAAAACTCGAAAGCAACTTTCGAAAATTGGAGATTATCATTTTTGTTTTCATCCCAAACTGCAGTGAAGTATTTGAGAAAGATGAAAAAAGTTAGATTAGCCGATTTGGAGAGTTTGCTAAGCCGACTCTAGCAGGTTAGTCCCCACTTCTTGTTCCTCGAAAAGTCGTTTTGTTTGCCCAAGCTTCAAATGAGATAATCTAAGCATGCCTTTTGTCATCTTGACTATAGAAACATGATCGAGGAGTGAAATATGTACTTTGAACAATTTTAGGTGTCAACACTAACTTTGTGCAAAAAATCTCTACCAAACACGCTCTAAAGTAATAGCAACGGCAAGCCTTCTTTGTGTAGAAGGAGAGTACCCTTATCGCTCAAGTTTTAAATCCTCATAATCCACTCCATGAGATTTAAGAACATATTTTGTTTTTATTGTCCATCTCCTTGTTTCACATAGAAAGTTTATTTTATAGATCCCGTTCACTTAAATTACGTTTAACTTATTATCTTCTATATAACACTATTTAATCAACTTATTCTCTCTCACACAATATTATTTAATTGACCGGGTTTTCTACCTGTCATATTGACTTGACTGTGTTTGTCGTTTCTACGGGTGATAAGTTAACTTTAATTATTTTTTATTGTTTTATTGTAAAAGAAAAACAGTCCGATAAAATCAAGCGACGTTTCTCTAGAAAAAGTCAAGCGACGTTAATGGCGTCAGGTGGAAAGTTAGCCGCCATATGCGTCACATACGACGTTCGTCTCAAACTCTGATCGATAAAAAAATACGATTTAAAAAATAACTGATCCCAAAGACAAAAAAAGCAAACAACATAGGACGTCTTCTGACTAGTCACGCCTGCTGCATCCCCAGACCACACACCAATGGAGAGCAACAAGGACCCGTGCACCATCGAGAGGCGGGGCCGGGTGCACCTAATCACCATCACCGGCGACGGCGAGCACCGCCTCAACCCAGCCCTCCTCTGCGCCCTGCGCTCCGCGGTGGCCGCCTCCACGGGCGCGGGCGCGCTGGTACTCGCCGCAGAGGGAAAGTACTTCTCGAACGGGTTCGACCAGGCGTGGGCGCGGACAGCACCACCCCACCTCCACGGGACCATGGACGGCGGGCTCCGCGCGCTGCTATCCGACCTCCTGTCGCTGCCCATACCAACCGTCGCGGCGGTGACGGGGCACGCGGCGGCGGCCGGGTGCGCGCTGGCGCTGGCGCACGACGCCGTGCTGATGCGCGCGAGCCGAGGGTTCCTGTACATGAGCGAGGCCGACGTCGGCATCAAGTTCGTCGACTTCGTCGCCGCCGTGCTAAGGGAGAAAGTCCCCGACGCCGCGGCCAGGCGTGACCTTGTGATGCGCGGGGATAAGGTCGCCGCGGCCGAGGCCGTGCGCTTGGGCATCGTGGATGGTGCTGTGGATGGTGGACCTGAGGACGTGGTGGCTGCGGCTGTCGCTGAGGCTGAGAGGTTGGCGGCTAGGGGGTGGGATGGGGAGGTTGTCGCTGAGATCAGGAAGGCCGCTTGGCCCCAGCTTTGGGGCCAGGTTAAGGACCATGGCGCCGGGCCGGCGCCGGCGCTGCCGCGGCTCTAGTCCCGCGCCGCGTGGTGGCGCGCTGGTTGCCTGGTACGACCGGGTTGCTGCTTCAAGCTACAGCGACGTACGAGTCACATCAAGGACGTAGAACACGTAGTAGCCACGATGGACTTGTACTCGGTCAATAAATCCACTTTGTACGTAGATGGCTGTATCCTAGTATATTGCTATCCTAGTTGCTGCCTGTACTATGTTGTGCTGTGATGATCTGTGTTCATGCCACCAAAAGCTCCGTGCAAGCTATGGCTAGCCAAAGTTGAAGTCGTCGGCATCCTCTCGCATTCGACGGCCGAGCACCCGGCGACCTCAGGGGAGTGCACGGGCTGGTTTGGCAATGCGAGCTTTAGCCCTGACGGGTACACCGGTACAACGTGCCGGTGAGGGCCTACGCACTGCAAGCGCCAAGAGCTGAGGAGAATGTTCGACGAAGAAGGAAGTTACTGGATGCTGGGCATCTATTTCGGTGCCTGGATGATGACTTGTTGATGAGAACTCCTTGTAGCGCCATTTTGATGGCTTGCTCATTCAGTGCAGCGAAGAGGATGGATCAGCGCCACCAAATGCAACTAATCAATTGAGCTGTGAACTAGTGTTTCAGTCTTCCTCTTCCTCCATGTACTTTAGGCACGTTTGTGAAATGAACAAGAAAAACAGTTTTCGATGTTGATGACACAACAGAGAGGTGCCTCTTGCTCCATGTGCTCTTGTGAATGAAAAGAAGAAGAAGTACAAAAAAAAAGTAGTATTCGGTAGAGGTTGATGACAGAACAAAGGACTGAGGAGGTCGGTAGAGGTCCTTCTCAACGACTTATCAGCTTAGAAACAGTGAGGAACCCCCGAACTCAGATGAAAGGCATGGCCACCGGAGGAAACCTGTGCGCCGTGGAGAAGCGCGGCCGGGTGCACGTAATCACCCTGACCGGCTTGGGGGAGCACCGCCTGAGCCCGGCCCTGCTCTCCGAGATCCGTTCCGCGGTCGCCAGCGCCACCGCCGCCCGCCACGCCTCCGCGCTCGTCCTGGCCGCGGAGGGCAAGTTCTTCAGCAACGGCTACGACCTGGCCTGGGCGCGCGCCGGGGCAGCGCCGGGGGACCGCCTCTCAGCGATGCGGGCCGAGCTCCGCGGCGTGGTCGGCGACCTCCTGTCGCTCCCCGTGCCAACCGTGGCAGCCGTCACGGGCCACGCCGCGGGCGCCGGCTGCGCACTGGCGCTGGCGCACGACGCCGTCGTCATGCGCGCCTCCCGCGGGTTCCTCTACATGAGCGAGGTCGACGCGGGGATCAAGGTCGTCGACTTCGTCGGTGAGCTGGTCCGGCAGAAGGTGCCCGACGCGGTCGCCAGGAGGGATCTGGTGATGAAGGGGGAGAAGATGACGGCCGCGGAGGCCGTAAGCCGAGGCATCGTGGATACCGCCGTCGACGGCGGCGTCGAGGACGTCGTGGCCGCTGCCGTCGCCTTGGCTGAGGAGCTCGCGGTCACGGGCGGAGGATGCGATGGGGTGAACCTGGCCGACGTCAGGAAGGCCACCTGGCCCGTGCTGTGGAGTAAGGTCAACGACTGCGGCGAGCTGTCACCGGCGAGGCCGCGTCTATAAACCGCACCTGTCTGAATTTCGATCATTTCTGTGTGTAGAACCAAAATCAAACTATGATGTGACCTGCTCAAGCGATTGTTAAGGCTGTGTTTAGATGAAAAAAATGAGGTGAAAAAAAATCTTGTAACATTTTTCGTTTATATTTAGTAATTAGTGTCCAATCATAGACTAATTAAGTTTAAAAGATTCGTCTCGCAAAGTTAAAGTAAAACTGTACCATTAGTTTTTGATTTCGTCTACATTTAGTACTTCATGCATATACTTCAAGTTTGATGTGACGAAAAATCTTCTTTTTACATAGTGCCAAATTTGGAAATATCGAGTGAACTAAACACAGCAGAGTGTTGATGCCACCAAGATCTTTACTTCTGCTGTTGTTGTTTCCGAATTCCGACCAATTCAATTCCAAGAGCTTCTCCTGTGGGTGATCAATCTCCTGATGTGACCTGCTCTCAAGCTCGTCTTCTCCCGGCTGCCATTTGCTGATCAATCACATTTCACAGTGACAGTACAAAGATGATTGGAAACTCAGCTTGTTTGTTGATTGCTCAGATGAATCCATCAAGCAATACTTCCATTTCCGTACGGTCGTCCATGAATTTGGGGGTGAGAATGGTGAGCTCGTGAGTCGTCACCTGTCGACAGTACTAGTTCTGCACCGAACAACGGAGATACTGCAGAGCAGTGGATCTATTGCTCTGGAAACTCTCGCCACCTCTAATCGGGCAAATATTTGTAGCGTGATCGGGATTTTGCTTGATTAGAGATGCCGATTACAGCACTGTTGAGACTCGGATTTCAGATAAAAAATTGAGAGCAACTCGTGTCTCGTGGATAAAACAGCAGCGAGTGTTCGGTGAAGTGAAGACAGCAAGAGAGAAGTGACAAGACTCAAGAGGAAGGTACACTTGGCAGCGAATGACTAGTGGGGCCCTGTCTTGGGTGGGCGGTTAGATAACACTGAAATAAAAACAATTATGAAATAGCCTAACGAAATAAGTACATCAAACATTTTTTAGTTTGACTAATAAATCTAAAAAAATATTACCGTAACACTTATAATGACGAATAAATATTATTGTATTAATTATTGAATATATTTTTACAGGTAATGGCATAATAAATACATATAAAGTCTCTATTTAGTTCCTCCAAAAATCCAAAATATTTTCGGTTTTGGCTATCATTTTGCAAAATAGAACTAAACACCACCAAAAATTTTTGGTAAAAAGTGGTTTATTCTCCGTTTTGTATTTTGGACTTAAGATGTCAAAATGAGCCAAACTTTACATTGATTTATGTGTCACTCTCACAATCCTGATCATTGGAATCCAAAATAAGCCATTAACTTTGGTTGGAACTAAACACTCCCCTAAAATATTTTGCATTCTGAATTTTGGAATCCAAAATAGTTAGGATTTTAAATTTTGGCTTTGTGATAGAACTAAACAGGCCCTTTTACTTGGTCAAATGGGGAAGTGTGATTCAATCCAAATCACAATTAACAACAATGATGAGGTAGCCCTACTAATGTGTGGTCACCGCTAACAACAATGAGGTACTATTACTAGGAAATGGTAGCAACCTCCAATTACGCTCAAAGAAGACATGGCCACCGACAACATTTGCGCCGTCGAGAAGCGCGGACGGGTATACGTCATCACCCTCACCGGCGAAGGCGAGCACCGCCTCACCCCGGTTCTACTATCTGCCATCCGCGCCGCGGTCGCCACAGCAGTCCAGGCATTCCCGGGCGTTGCCGGCGCGCTCGTCCTGGCCGCCGAGGGCAAGTTCTTCAGCAACGGCGGCGACCTGGCATGGGCGCACGCGGGGACTGCTCCAGCGGACCGCCTCCTCGCATATCGCGCCGCGCTCGGCGGCCTCCTCGCCGACCTCCTCGCGGTCCCCGTGCCCACCGTCGCGGCCGTCACGGGCCACGCCGCGGGCGCCGGCTGCGCGCTCGCGCTGGCGCACGACGCCGTCGTCATGCGCGCCTCCCGCGGGTTCCTCTACATGAGCGAGGTCGACGCGGGGGTCAAGACCAGCTTCGTCGCCGAGGTGCTCCGGCAGAAGGTCCCCGACGCCGTCGCTAGGAGGGACCTGGTGATGAGAGGGGATAAGATGACAGCCGCAGAGGCCGTGCGTCGAGGCATCGTGGATGCCGCCGTGGACGGCGGCGTGGAGGACGTCGTGGCCGCCGCGGTCGCCTTGGCTGAGGAGCTCGCGGGTAGAGGCTGGGACGGGGAGAACCTGGCCAACATCCGCAAGGCCACCTGGCCGGTGCTTTGGAACAAGGTCAAGGACTACGACGGCGAGGCGCCGGCAAGGCCGCGTCTATAAGCCGCAGTTGTCTGCTTGTAAATTTCGTTAATCTCTTTTTAAACGAAAAATTCAAACTACGATTTGAAGGAATTGTTCGTGTAAACTACAATCCGAAAGTATTTGTGGCCTTGGGAGTTGGTAATGAACGTTTGCTATTGAACCACTGATTAGACCACTTCCAAGTTCCAACCAATTGAAGAGGCAGATGCATTTGTATTGGATGGAGTATGTTGGAATGCAAAATTTCAATACAACTTCGCCATAGTTTCACCAGCAGCAGTTCGATTGCGAGAGCTGGGAGTTCTCCCGACTTTCCTGCCTCAGACTTGAGAGCTCCATCACAGCAAGTATCAGAAGCTTCAGGACTACTAAGTACGAAATGATCAGAGAGAAGAGGCATTTGCAGTTGGGTGATGATCATTTACATCATGGCGGACGAACAAAACAGGAGCAGCTACACTACTGCTGGGAAGTACCGACGAACATTACAACATGTTAATAACCAAAAACAACCCTACTACGCATTAACCAGCCTCCACCTCCTACATTCTTACTTTAACTACTGGACCAACATGCGCCAGTTACTGGCTTAACACTGGCGTTACTCCCTCACGGTCAGATAATTTACATAGTTTCACTTCTCTCAGGTACTGCTGAACTCTTCTCCAGATGGTGCAATATCACCTCCTCGCTTGCATCGGCCCTGCACATGGGGAACCAAGACCAAAAACTTGACCATCGCAGCGCCTGCCCTCCTAGCTCCCGAAGTTGACACCACTCTGCCGTCTAATGTGCTCCGGTACAAGCCTGTTGATGAGGTCCGGAGACGCATTTGCTAGCTGCATAGCAGAAAAGGAGAAGCTCATGAGCAAAACAGTAGAGCAAGAGCTAAATGGATGCTTTCAGTCTTCAGTGATTGAACTGAAGAATTATTTGAACTTTGCACTGTAATTAATTTGCTTACTTCATGTTTGAAGTTAAAGAGTGGAGGAAATGGACGGCCATTTGGTAGGCGTGCATTTGGCGCCCGCAGCTCATCAAAGAAAGGATGAGCACATGCATCAAGCTGCATAGAATACGTGAAACACATAAGAACATTTCTAACCAGCAAACAGATACATTAAAGATTATGTTGTGTGCCACCTACAGAACGCGCACTAGTGCTACACTTTTTAGGTGGGGCACTAGCTAGTAATTTAAAGTTGCAATGTTACAATAAAGTTGCAACCACTCTTCATCAGCTAACGTCCATCAGAACTCTTGGTTCTAGCCTTCTGGACCACTGGGCAACATAATTATCATATCCATGTAGGACCATAAGCTAAGGTTTGAGAGGACATACTTCCACATGGACTTAACCACTTTTAATTGGTCATGTGGTCAACAAGACTACGAATATTTGACAACAATGGAACCTTTCGAATAAATATCTCATTCCAATGTCTATTACCCTCAAACTATTAGCATCAAAGCCAACTCCAAATTAACAGAGTAAAAAAAAATACTCACAGCAGAGCAGCGAAGACTTGGTGAATACTGAAGGAGACGGGAAGCAAGGTCTATAGCTTCAGGAGGCATTCTCTTGTGGAAAATCTGGCAGATAAAATGGGAAGTAAAGTGATCAGTTAGTACCTGATGCATTCTAAACTCAAATTTTCGATATGATCTACAAACAAGTTCTTTAAGTGCCCTTCAACAAGAGATTTTGATAAGGTATTATAATTCTCCTTCAAAAACATGTTGGACTGGAATACATGTATACAACTACTGTACCTACAGGTAAAATGGAATCAGAGATGTGAACAGAAACATGATTTAACATATGAATACCTTGTGCCACGGATGGGCCTTTATCTGAGGAAACCTGAACTCAGTATAGTTGGGATTCATGCATCGTATCTCCTCCCGGGTTGGAGTACCAAGAACCTACAGACATATCACATGATAATAAGAAACACCATGGCAGAAGAATGGAAAGTCTACTTTCGAAAAATTTGCAGTACCTTGATAATCTCTACCAACTGATCGACAGCGCTCTCTCCTGGAAACAGTGGCTGATACATACACAAGATCCAAGAGGTTAGAATCACACCATACATAATTTAGTTGAATTGAGGTACACAAATATTGGGTTAATCATTATATGAAGGCAACCAACCTGACCAAGAAGCAACTCAGCTAGAACACAACCACCTGACCATATGTCTATTGAAGTTGTATACTCCGTCGCGCCAAATATGAGCTCAGGGGCACGATAATAACGAGAGCATATGTAAGATATGTTCGGTTCACCAGGAACCTGACAAAGTAACATAAGAAACTGATTAATATGTGGATAAAAATTATGGTATACAAGTAAAGAGTCCAATTATTATAACACATGAATCACAATCAAGTTCAAGATTGGAACTTCGCACAGAAGTAAAAGAACCAATGCTATTACAGACTAACACAACTGGATGAACACTTGAATAACTCATAGCTCAAAAAGAATAAAGGTAACTGCACATGATGAAACCAATTTGAGAAGCTCGACTTAAATGTAGCCAACATTGATCCACAAGATATCTAGACCACGACTATGCAACTGGACAGTTTTTACATCAAAGTTCACTGAGAAATATATCCACGAGGCTTACATCTATATTTAAGCTACCTTCAAGATATGTTTTGTTCGAAAGGACCAACCAACTATGATCACAATCAATCATAACAGGCACAAGCAGCATATTGATGATACATGTTACGTAGTGACACAAACCACTAATACCATGTGAACAGTATTATTAGCCTTCGATAAGAATATTTTTTTTTTAAAAAAAAAGCGTACAACAACTGAATGTGACTACAGATCCTCAAGGAAAGAAAATCAACATACCAGGACTTTTGCGCTACCAAAGTCACAAAGCTTGACCTGGTGGGTAAGAGGATCAACCTGTATACAAAAGAGGGACGAGACTAATTCAGTACTAGTTACCAAATCAAAGAAAAGACATAGTCTTGTTCACATGACACGTACCAAAACATTTTGTGGCTTTACATCCCTATGGCAGACTCCTGGTACATTATGAATATAAGCTAGGCCTCTAAAAAGCTGCAGACATCACAGGAAAAATAGACAATTAGCAAAACAACAAAAGCACGCATTGGCAGTCTCTCAAGTGTTAAGATGCTGGTTCACAAACCTGATACATGTATAGCTTGACGTAGATAAGAGGCATCCTCTGGTTCGCGTTGCTGTAGTGCTTCAGGACACGGTAAAGAGTCTCGGGGACAAATTCCATGACTAGGTTTAAAAACAACTCATCCCTGCTCGTTGTTGAGAAGAAGCAGTGCTTCAGGCAGATGACGTTGGGGTGCTCCATGGCACGCATAAGTTGCAGCTCCCGATTCTTATATCGCCGATCTTGCAGCACCTTCTTGATGGCGAAGGTCTCTCCGGTCTCCAAACACTTAGCCTACATGTCAAAATCAATTCAGCACATGTTGCATCAGTCAATGTTAGACGCAGGCACAAAGAAGATCCCCCATGACCAAGCACCATACCTGGAAGACGATCCCAAATGAGCCTGTACCCACGACACGTTCTGCCATGTAACTGATGGTCTGCAATTAAGGCCAGAACAAGAACAACACATGAGTAACTGAGGACAAGATGAGGCTACCAAAACTAGGCAGGCATCAGAGTAACTGAGTAGGCAGGAATTCATCAGATCCTCACACATGTAACTAAACTAATCGCTAGAGCATTTCTATACTGCTCACAACAGAACTAAGCACAAAACCGGTAGACCATGCTTCCTTATGCGTGCTAGCCTTCAAAACTTCAGTACCGGAACCCAAAATTAAGCAGTCAGCAACATAATTCAGCTGCAAGCACTACACCAAGGAAGATCGACATTATCTGCCCAGCCAGCCAGGCAGAATCCCCAAAGTAGCGGGAAGAGACATAATTCATCAACAAAATCAGAACTAACCCACCAAATTTCACCAGCACGCTAGCTCTAGCTGTCTACAAGCTAAACAAGAAGCACGGAACACGAACCCATGCGCAAACCATCAGATCAGGACGGATTCCGACCGCAAAAGCCGCTACAAAACAAGCGGAACCACTGCAACCGCACTAACGCCAGCAACATTCACGCACACATCCGCGCGACAGCCGACAGACAGCCAGCGAGAGAGGGAATCGTAAGCTTACCCGCTTCGGTTCGCCGTTCTTCCCACCGATGGTGGTGGAGATGATATGACCCGTAACAGCATCTCCCCCTTCCCCTTCCTTCTTCTGCAACAACAAAAACACGGAAAGGGAAACCAAAAACGGAGCACCATTAGCAACATCACCCGCAGAGGGAGCAGATCGGGCGGCGCCCGGCAGCGACCACCGCCGCAGATCCGCCAGATCTGGGCACAACCAGCTCACCTTGTCGCTGCCGGCGTGGGGAACCACCGCCGCGGCTTCAGCGGCGGCGGGTGGGGGCGCGTCGAGCTCCATCGGCTCCGGTCCTGGCGGCGCCTCCATGGTGGGTTGGATGGAACGGTGGGTCAGCCGGTCACACGCCGCCGAGGGGCCGAGGAGGAGGAGGCGGCTCGTGCTTGCTAGCGGCTGCGAGGAGGCGGGGGGTGGTTCGCTTGCTCGCTCGGCTTTGGGGGTTGGGGAATGGGATGGTGGGGTGGGGTGGAGCAGAGCAGTGCTTTTGACCGGTCGGGCGGGCCTGCGAGGACTGCCGCCGCGCTTCGCTTTCGACAGCTTGGGACAGCCGCTGCTGCCTCGCTTGGCGATAAGTGTGCCGCTGACTGTTTTTATTATTATTATTGGCCGGGGCGGGGCGGGGCGGGGCGGGGGTTGTTTTCTTTGCCAGCGACAGTGAGGCAGTGAAGAGGCGTTTCCGGTTTGGGAATTATTACCAGGAAGGAGTGCTTTGATTTGTTACTAAAACTGGGGACAGAGCCGCGGTAGTAGTTAATTACTTGTGATTATTGGCTGCTCTAGCAGCACCATGGAAATTTGGCAAGCTTTTAATTCTCTCCTTCTTGGACACCATTTTAGCGGTATTTGACTGGTCAAAAGATATGTTCAAATGTTAGGATATTATATTTTTCACTCCGAAGCCAATATTAAAAGAATTCATTTGTGTCCGAAAATGAGTGCAGTATTAGTGGATTGTAGTTACTAATTGCTTTGTTTAGGAGCGCATTGTTTTGTCGCTAAAACAGAAGACAGGAACGGTGGTAATTGTAATTTTGATTGATCTATAGCCATCGACAAATCTTTGGTGCCTTTTCAATTTTCTCCCATTTTACACACTCTTCTGGTCGTTGTAGCATCTTAATGAGAAAAAAATCCATTGATACATTACCGTAGTAGTAAGTAATTATGATAAATTTTGTTGCTAAACTCGCATAGAAAAATTGGCAAGCTTTTAATTCTCTCCTTCTTGAACGCCCTTTTAGTCTTAGTGGTATTTGACTGGTCAAAAGATCTGTTCAAACGTTAGGATATTATATTTTTCACTCCTACAATATCAAAAGAATTCATTTGCAACAAAAAATGAGTGCAGTATTAGTGGATTGTAATTACTAATTGCTTTTGTTTAGAAGTGCATTCTTTTGTTGCTAAAACCAAAGACAGGAACGGTAGTAATTATAATTTTGATCGATTTAGGAGCAGCAACAAACGTTTGGTGCATTTTTAAATGTTCTCCCCTTTTACACACACTCTTCTGATATTTGTAGCATCTTATTGTGAAAAAACCGCATGTCGTATCAATTTTATCCTGGGTAAGCGGGTCAATGGTCCCTGTTTGGGTCCACACAAATTTAGTACACCATCCGTTCTAAATTATAAAACGTCTTGACTTTTCTAGATACATAGTTTTTATTATGCATTTAGATATCCACTATGTCTAGATACATAACAAAAACAACGTATCTAAAAAAGCCAAAAGATCTTATAATTTAGAATGGATGGAATAATAATTATGTCTTTTGAATCTAAACATATACAGGTAGTAGATTAAATAATTGTTAATTAGACCCATGTATAGCAACTATCCCACTATTCCAACCAAATCAGATAATAGATTATTACCTAGCTAACTATTACTTTCTCTATCTCAAACTATAAGACGTCTTAACATTTCTAAATTCATAACATTTTCTATGTATATAGACATGATATATATCTAGGTGCATCGCAAAAGTTATGAATATAAAAAAAACCAAATATTTTATATAGCGTATCCAAACATTTTAATTTTTGTGGTCCTTTTTATAAACTCCTGTCGTCGTTGGCACCACCTCATCGGCCATGAAAACATTACAGATGGTCAGCCAATTATTGTCTCCGCTGCTACCGAGTGCATGGTTCCAGAGCGCCACATCTTTGCCGCCACCCACAAATGAGTTCGGGGGGAGAGTTGACACCATTAATTCAATGTCTGATGTAAAAGCCCCAGCATTTCATTTTCATTTTCTTTTAATTCCTGCCTTTTTGCACTTGTACATCGCGCCAGTTTGAGGCGCGCGCGTGTCCAAAGAGAAATCCATACAGTACTTTCGTTGACGAGGAAACAATAATAGCGGTAGGCGGAGTGGTGTCAATCAACTGCAATTTGGGCGACGGCGCTACGAGTACGAGACAGCCATCAAACAACGCACTCTGATCGCTATTGTTCGTCAGCAGCACTATTTTGATATTTCTTTTTATTGAATGAATAATATTTTTCTCTCGTAAAAAATTAGCTTAAGCCAAGCATAGCGAACAGAACCGGCCGGCGTTTAGCTCTCTCGCTTGCTACACACATCCTTGCAAAACCCCAGCAGCAGTGTAGTGTAACAACCGTAGACACACACGGATGGCACCCAATGGACGGAGGAGAAAGAAAAAAACACGGGTAGCGTGCGTAGCCGTAGCGGCAGCTGTGATTCTCAACGCGTCACGTTACGACAAAACGGGTCAGGCTCATCGTTCCAAAGCCTGGCTGGCTATCCGTCCGCCCACGAGCCTCGGGTGGTGGCTGCGTAGTAGGAGTACTATACTGCCACTCCACTCTACCCGTAACGCAAACGCCTCTTCCGTTGAGCGGTTGAGGGGGAGTAGCCGTAGGAGTGCCCGCGGCAGCAAGCAAGCGGAGCAAGAGCAACCGGCCGGCGCCGCGCCAACGGGAGGGAGCATCCGGGGGCCGGGGCACTGGCAGCGCGAGACGGGAAACGTACGGGCATGCATGCACATGCATTGCAACCACCTCCACCACCATGCAGGGCAGCGTCCGTTGGTTCGTCGTGACTCGTGACACGGTGGTCAAAGCGGAAGCGAGGCCCGGGCTGGCCCCCCTCCGAGTTCCAGGGGAAGCTCCGAGTCCCCGGCAGTGCGGCCCCACCGCCGGTTTGTTTAGCCGGGTGAAAGGCCGATCCGGGTTATTATGGTTAGGATATTAGCGCCTAATAATTAGCCTCCACGATCGGACGCCTCACGTCACATGCGTCCTCGCTGTACGTACTCCAACGTAGCGCCAGCGCCACCGACCGTTACCCGTCCGTCCTCTTCCTCTCCCCTCCTCTCGGCGGCCAGCGGTGGTTGCGGTTGCCGTCGCCCGGCCGTGGGTCGTGGCGCGGCCGTATGTGATGGAGGAGTAGGACAACGCAGGCCACGCTTTGACCCAGGCCGACGCGCGGTGAGATGGATGGTCCAGCGTCCAGCTAAGACGGGATGGAGAACCAGCAGCGCGCGGTACGTAGAGGAGTTTGGTTGGTCCAGATCACACATTTGTCCATGCCATCGCATGTGCGTGCCGGCCGGCCGGGTCGCCTATCTTTTTGTTTTTTGTTTTGTTTTGTTTTTGTAACGTTGCTGTTCGCCGATCCACCGCTTTCTCCTGCGTGCGTTGCCGTTGCCGTTGCATTGCGTCTCCCGGTTGTGTTACTGCCAGCCAGTCAGAGACGCTGTACTTGCTCGGATCTGGACGACTGGATCGTGTGTGTGAGTGTGGTCGGTCAAAGCTGCTGGCGACGGCCGGGGAGCCTGTTCCCCTGCCTCTGGCTGCCTACCTGGGGCGCTCGCTGGGGGTTGGATGCCGATCGACGTGGGCCGGAACAGTCTGAGTGGGAATGTCCATGTCTTGCCTTGCAGTCAAATCCGCTCTTGGCGGCCCAATCATGCAGTCAAACCTGGTTTTGGCCTGGGATCTCTCTCTCTCTCTGCCTGCTCCATCGTCTACTACTAGTTAAATTGCCATTTGGTTCTCGTCGGGACGCTAGCCGTAGCTGGAAAGCCTACCTATAAAGAGCTCATATGGTCAAGTGTGTTGCTACTTGCTAGTTGCTACTGCTACGCGACTACTACTACTGGCTCTGCTACGAGAGAACGTACAGGAGCTAGGCATCGACTGTGCAAGGCAGTGACGATAGTGGTCCGTATTGGTACCTAGAAAGAGTTGAAGGGATTCAGGTGTGAATGATACTAGTAGAGATCACACATGCATAATCCAATCCAAATATAGTAATATAGGAGTAGTCCAAAACACTCGAAGTCATGTACGTACGTACTAGGGTGTTGGTCGGATTTCTCGTCTCCTTTCCCACCTAGAGCCCCAGCCCCAGTTCATTCCACACTTTCCAGTCCCAAGCTAGCTAGCTACGCCCATGAGCCATGGCCATCGCACGCTCCTTTCCATGAAAAAAAAAGCGTCGCAAAACAAAAACCCCGTGCCGAAAACTCGGCGGAAGACCCGGAGCCGATGCCGCCGCGCGCCTCTCTCTCTCTCTCTCTCTCTCCACCCTCGGCCTGCTGCCGTTGCGTTCCCCATTGCACCGGTGACCGGTCATCATCTCTCTCAGCCGCTGCACCAGTGTCCAGAGTCGGCAGCGTGGCACAGCCGTACAGCGCGGCCGGCCGGCGCAGGGAGCAGGCAGTCACCGAGTACTGTACTGTACACGGGCTACGCCATGACCGGGCGGCGAGTAGGTTTTGACTCCACCGTCGTCCGTCCCGCCGCGTTCAAACACGCATGGGCTGTCTCTCTCTCTCTCTCTCTGCTTCCGGTACGTACAGTGCCGTGCAGTGCAGGTCTGCAGGGAGCAGCATTCCTTTTCTCCTGGCCGCCCAGTTTGGTTGCTGCAACTGCAAACCGCTCACTAGCGTAGCGGAGCGGCCGCCGGCCGGGCAGGCAAAGCTATTTATTCCGTGATGTCAATGCTCAGTGCTCACACAGCGGCCTCGCGTGATGACCCGCAGCAGCAGCAGCTCGCGTGCCGACCTTGACTGCCATCCATCGTACTACTACACCTCTGCACCAACTACTGTACTGCTCTATTATGAGCCGTTATTTTTTTTTTCTATAGAATATACTATAGACAAAGAAAATGGCTCTAGGAGCTGGAGTAGAGCTCTGTTTGTCATTGTAATATTTTAAATTGCCTTCATCTAAGGCCCCGTTTAGATGGAACTCAAAAACCAAAAATTTTCAAGATTTCCCGTCACATCGAATCTTGTGGCACATGCATAGAGTACTAAACGTAGACGAAAAAAAAACTAATTACACAGTTGATCGAGAAATTGCGAGACGAAACTTTCGAACCTAATTAGTCCATATTTGGACAATTTTTACCAAATAACAACGAAAGTGCTACAGTAGCCAAAAGCCAAAATTTTTTGGATCTAAACACGCCCTAAGAAGTCGGAGAAAATACATGTTTATATGGCTTCATCCCTCGAGTACAAAACACG
Organism: Microstegium vimineum; assembly: GCA_022036555.1. NCBI lineage: Eukaryota > Viridiplantae > Streptophyta > Magnoliopsida > Poales > Poaceae > Microstegium > Microstegium vimineum. The sequence goes on along the minus strand of CM039134.1, from coordinate 5,911,783 downwards.
GCTTCTCCTCCCTGCAACTTTTCTTTCGGAGTTTGATAGAGATGCACCATAGAGAGAGACATAACTTGAATGAAAAAAAAAACTGACAAAGAGAGCCTATACTATAAGCTCATATTTAGAGGCGTTCAAAATTTCCAAACTTTATCAAATTTCTCGTTACATCAAACCTTTAACACGTACATAAAACTTTAGTCCGGTGTGAGATTAATTGAACATATTAAAATATGGGTCCCCATACAAATAAAGTAAGAAACCAGATTTTCCTTAAGGAATTGGCTCTAAGGCCTGGCAACTCGAACTTTCCTAAGTAGGAAGGAAAATATATATAAATAACTAATTATATAATTTTATCTGTAATTTACGAAATGATAATTAGATAATAATTATCAAATACAAATAAAATTTCAAAAGATTTTGCATGTAAACAAGGCCAACCCTCGGTCTCAAACTTCAGCACCGTTGGGACACCCGTAGCCACTGCAACAGCTCAATGAAGCTCCGAAATATTGGTTTAGCGCAATGCTGTAGTAGCGAATAAACATCGATAAGGGCCCCTCTACGTTACTTTTGTCAGATTAAGCTCAAGGCTCATTTGAGCTGTGCCCGCAAGTACTCCTCCATCTCAAATTGTAAGTCATTTCAAGAATTTTGGAGAGTCAAAGCATTCCAAGTTTAACTAAAGTTCTAGATAAAATTATAAACATTTATGAAATCAAATAGGTATATTATGAAAACATAATTGACGAAGAATCTAATAATACTTAGTTGACATCATAATTGTTATTATATTATGATATGCGTGACTCTCCAAGATTTTTAAAATGGCTTACAATTTAGGATGGAGGGAGTAGATCCTAGGCTTAAGATTTTTTTTTCTTGTTCCGGTCAAAAACTGCCCAACAAGATATTCAAACTGGCAAGGATCTAGGCTGATTTTCTACTGGCTGTTATGAGCAACGAAATTTCATCGGTACGGAGCAGTATTTGGTACGAAATTTGGCAGTATTGTCCTTGACTCGTCGCAGGAGCGCTACCTCTGATTCGAGTAACCTGCTCCATTGTTTCCATTCCACCCATCAACTCCAGCGGCTACTAGTAGGAAGAGTATATGCAAATATGCAATGCAACGCCTTCTTTTCAGTTCCAGACTTCCAGTGTTACAAGCCCAAATGATTGCAAATCTTTCTCCATCCTCCGTTCTCCGAATACAGTCCGGATATGGATATCTGATCTGATCGGGAACAGGACTAGTAGTAGTCTACCAAAACAAGCTGGACGGCATTAATCACGGGAAAGGGTTGGTGGGCCATCGGTGGAGTGCCGTCGTCCGTCGAGACGCAGACCGCAGGTGCAGGACAGATGGTGTCACATCCCGCATTGACCGGAACAGGGGCACCTGACCCCCCTATCCCATCCGCGTCCGTGACGGCTGCTAGCACGCAACTGGGCAGCGCGCCGCGCGAGGAAATGTTTCAGCGGCACTGCTCTGCGTCCTGCTGCCATCCGCCCATCCCTGACTGTTGGTGAAACGGGAATGGAGTGAGTGCAGCCGTGCAGGAGGGGAGAACACGAGAGGTGATGGGAGCATTGCGGATCCAGACAGGTGCACTTATTTGTTCGCAACATCTTTCCATTACGGGAACAAGAGATGGTCACTTTTTTTTTAAATGGATAGGGGCACTCTTCGCTCTTGTAAAATAGGCAGAAGGGACTTGCATTAGAGGGTTTTTTGAAGCACAGACCTGGGGAATACAAGTGTCTGGTGACAGTAGTAGTAGTACGTAAAGAATGGAAGAGAAAACAGCAATGCCCTGTTTGGCTATGCACGGCAGCCACGTCACGTAGAGAGGAGGTTTCCGTGGTTCATTGGAAATCCTTGGATGATCTCAGTCTGAATTAGTCTGTGAATCAATAATTGAATTCTCTGTGTTGTTGTGTCTAGTAAAAAAGAGGATGGAATGCGGGCGTTTTAAGCTACCTCAGTTCTAAGCCCAAGTTGTCAAAAAAAAAAGATTCTAGCGCAAGTTCACACTAACTATAGGCTGATTTTTCAGACTTGACTTCGCACGCAGAGAGAACCCTTTGGGCCTCTGTTTCCAGGAGCAAATTTGGGCCGGCCCAAAATATGTCAAGAACGAATAAGCATCATCCCTTCGGCGGTGCTTCATATGTTTCTGATTTGATGATGTACTGGACCTCGAATCCTTGATGCCTGTTCGGCTCGACTGATTGGTTTGTGTGACTAATAAGTTGATTTATATTATTTTTAGTTATTTTATTACAAGAGAAAGATACTATACCATAATTAATAAGTTGGGCTCATAAGTCAAGCGAACAAACTCATAAATATTATTACACTAGTATAAGATTGCTTTTACGAGACGGTGCGTTTTCTTGAATGGAGGCGGACACTTTTTTGCCCGCCTCCATTATTGGCTGTCAGGCCATCACCTGGTCGACGCCCAAACGCTCGCCTCCGTTAATGATTAATGGAGGCGAGCATTATAACGTGTCCGCCTCCATTAATAGATGATTAATGGAGGCGGTCGTATTAAGATGTCCGCCTCCATTAATAGATTTCATGTATTCGGGAGTCTGCAAGCCCAGCCAAAACCCATTCTAACGGGCTCATATATAACTAAGAGTTAGGGTTTCTCCTCTCCCAGACGCGCAGCCGCACACCCTCTCCTCTCTCTTTTCCACCTCTCACATCTCTCAGTTTCTCCCAGCTGCACCCTCCCTTCCCAGCCGCACGGGACTCCCCTCCCCTCTCCTTCTCGGCGGCGGCAGCTCTGGAGGCCGACGGCGGCGGCATAGGACGGCGTGGGGCTGTGGCCATGGCGGACGGAACACCTCCACCGCCGTCGCTCCTCCTCACCATGGTGGTCAGATCCGCACCATGGTCCACCGCCGCCGCTCCTCCTCACCGTGGCTGCCAGATCCACGGCTGTGGTGGCCGGATCCGCGGCGAACAAGGCGCGAAGCGGCGACGGCCTCTTCGCAGGCGACGCGTGCACTCGGTACCACGGCGGCGGTAGCTCGGCGGCGCAGACGCGGAGCGGCGGCGAGCTAATCCGAGCCCGTGGATGGGCTCGCCGGCCGGCCTTATCCACTGATTTTTCTTTTTTTTTTGTTTTTTTATACGATTAACGGAGATGGGCAACCACGACCGCCTCGGTTAATCGCCAATTAACCGAGGCCTTTCATTAGAGACGGTCGTGTTTGTCCGCCTCCGTTAATGGAAAATGATCGTCTCCATTAAGGTTACTGTAGTATTGTGAAGAACTATTAACAGTCTTTGAATCCTTCTAAACAAAACATATTACATTTGGAGCGACAGAACCAATTAATGATTCAAAAGTCGAGCTTCAGTCAATAAATAAAATTCACTGAAAAGAGGAACAGGACAAGAAACTTCGTCCAGATCTTTTCAGGTGATTAGGTGAACATATATGGTTTTTCTTGAACAATCGATCGGCACACTGATTCTGCTTAATCTAATGATGACGAGCTTATGCTCTGTATACACACTTGACTGTGACACTGTGATCTGGTACGTGTGTTATCCGGCTGCACGACAACTCCGGTCTGGACACACGTACCTTTGCCATTTGCCAAGAAATAATGCTCGCTAGCTGCTGGGCCAGTGTGTGGGCCGACACAGTGCATGCAGTCGCCGAGGCGCAGAGAGCACAGGTGTAGACATCTTGAGATTATTTCAGACGCGATCGAACACGACCTAACAATCATGGAGTTTATATGTGTTTCCATACTTGAGGTAGGGTAGTAATGTTAGAGCAAGTATTATGGTGGGTTACAAGAAGGCTAAATGCTAATGTGGAGGAAAGAGGTGAGCTGTAAAGTTTACAACCAACTTAGGTACAATAACTAAGAAATGTTGTGAGATAGACAAGTGAGACATGTATTCATTGAGAGGATGAAACCATTATATGAGTGGGCTGAGAGATAGGCTACAAGGATTCATACAGCCTGCTGCTGACTGTATTACTAAACTTGCTCTTAACTGGTCGGTCTCAGGCAAAGGAACCACTCCATGGTGCATCATCAGTTCATCACCTTCCGTAGTGCCAAAGGCACGCAGACGACATGTATGCATGTTTATATTGATTGCTGATGACGACCTTGGTCTGCCCATTAATGGCAACTTAGCATTAAGGAGCAGTACGTTCCTGTGTACTTATTACATTAATTACATGCAGAGGTAGAGTAGTCACTGGCCCGCTGCATACGTGTCCATGCATGTCCGTATTGCGTCGTCCATGTCTACTACTACCACGATAGGCGCGCTTTCGCTGCGCCGGCTTTGAGGACACGCCACCATGCAACCTGGCAGACCACACGAATTAACTGTACAAATCCATAGTTAGAAGGTTGTTTTCGAGTAAATGAGCATAATGTTAGCTGACATAATAAAACCAATCATAATTTATAACATATTTAGTAATAACCGGATGGTATCTATTTATAGCATGAACATGGTTGCCGGACTAAAGAGCAAAAATGGAAAGTTTGCAAAGCACAACACTCAATACCAATATAGAAACTCTGGAAGCACCAGTACATTATATTTGTATATGTTTAGTCCAGAATTACAGGAATAACAAAATCTTGATTACAATATGGTAAAAATATTGTATTGGAGATGCGGTGAAAAATTCCAATAAGACAAAATCTATTATACATCAGCAAAATATCGTGTCAACATTTGTAGGCTCAATCTCACAAAGAATATTATCGTCTCAGATTGGTCTACACAAATATAATCCGATTACTTAGAAAATAGGAAATAGTATCATTGTAAGAACAATTTCATAATAGAGGCAATGACAACTCCGGAGTACTTAGAGCATGCAAACTGAGTATCTTTTCTAAAGCTAGGCTTAAAAATTATTCACTAATTAAAAAGGGAAAAGGAACATGGGTACAGTAGCAGACTTATCTCATCTTGTATATTAAATTCCATCTAAAACAATTCCTAAAATAATGTTTTTCAGGTAAGCAATATATATGCCTACATCATGATCATGCACAGACTAAGTTGGAAGCATAGTTATATAATATCAAAGAAATTTTCTTTTATATGAGAGTACTTTTTCTTCAAAAAAAATATAAGATCATGCGGCCAAAAGAATTGATCTATAGAGAGCCTTCTACGTTCATCTATAGTTAGATCTATTAGGGACTCAGTGTAGTAACTAATTCTAATTCCAATGTGGTTCACATTGTCGCCCTTAAAACTAAACAAGCTTAATTGGGTATGATGCCCTCCATGTTTCATAGTATCATCATAATTGTTACGAAAATAATTTAAAATTAAACTATTCACAACATCTGATAAATGGAGAAAATATACCATAAGAAGACCTGATGATGGACTAATGGAAGTAATACCTGGGCTTTCTTAGCGATGCTGGCAATTAATGGCATTCTAGAGATACGCCTTCTTAGACTGTTACCAGTAAAAAGGTCGACATAAATGTAGCATATGCAATTGAGTTACCGAAATACTGGAATGAGAAAAATGATATCAACATGGTGAGGAAGTTCTAACTCACCTATTGAGCAGCACTACCATACACACATATTTGGCCTTTGCTGAGACGGAGGAAGTAGGAAACCACAGATAAATACCCTATGATAGAGTTTGTATTGTGAGTGTTCTTAATCCTACTTGCGAATGACTCAGCCGCACATGACTTAAAGTTGGAAGGAACCATTTCCGTATAAGCAAGTTGCATGATGAGCTGTCGTATCATATCAGATTTGTATTGAGATGGAGAAGAAATGAGGGGGGAGGAAAAGATAAATGGGCATTAATGGTGTAATATATGTATCGTTTATATAAATAAATAGGCTATTAGGTTAATTACACGTGATTGTGCTAACACAGACTACTTCGGTGCCTGAATAAATAAATTTTCAGCAAGTTTAGGATAGATTCGTATGCCAAAAAGACCATACTACCCTTCGTTTAGTGAAGTGTAGTCGCACATTCGTTCGTCGGTGATTGTTTCAGCAGCACACTAATTACAGCATTTGCTGAACGTATCCAACAGCCGGATTGGGAGATGGAGGGGTTGGACCGTTCAATCTTTTAGAGATTATATAATTTATTTATAGACAAAAATATTGAATTAAGAATCTATTTATTTAATAAATCTTCTTACAACCGGCTAATAAATTAGTAGACATCATCCCAAAATGTCCATGCATGGACGGGACCGAGGTGTCACAGTTGGTCGGAGATATATTTCTGAATTGAGCAGCTCACTAGCTAGTCACTGCACATGAACGACGGAACCGGCGGCGACGTCCCACGGAAAATGTCGAGAAAAATTAAGAGGCGGCTGTGACCGTCACACGTCGGCACGCCGGCAGGCATGCAGAACAGATCAGAATAATCAGGTGCAGGCAGTTCTGGTGCGTGGACGACTGTGCGTGCCCGCAGGTCGCACATTGCACCTGCATGCCGCTGGACTGGATAGCACTGCTGCACGTACTACTAGCGTCAGCGACCTGCACTGCACCGCTGCACTGCACGGCGTGCGTGAGTGTGAGCGCCTGATCGATGCTCGCTGTTGGTTGGTGCCAACTGCCCTGCGACATCGGACCTGACCTGCCATTGGCGCGGACGCGAGGTGCACGGCCTGCAGCCTGCAGACCGAATACTGGCCGTGCCTCCACAACGTCACGGTCTCACGGACACCTGTAGCCCGCTCCGCTCCATCGGCACCGCATCGACCGCCATGCGCGCTCGGTGACCACTGACCTGGACGACGCTAGCGTCCATGGGCAGCCACGCATGCAGGCAGCCCCGCTCCAGTCAGTCGGTGGCTGTACTGTAACGCGACGCAGCGCCCGCCCACCGGGTTGTCGGGTCAGCAGGCCTGGACGCTGGCCGCCCGCGGGGTCAGGACACGACACGGCACACTGGCCCAACAAACCCCCTCTCGTCCGTTGTCCCCTAGCGCCGGGTAACGAGCGGCGCGGCGCAGCCAGCCAGCCGGGACGCATGCAGATGCAGGCACCGTGACGACATCGCATCCCAACTTGCACGCCCTCCTGCAGGCCTCTGCACTCGATCCAGAGCACTAGAGCAGGCAGGCAGGCCGCAGCCGCAGGCGGCGGCGCGCGCGGCGCCCAGCCCATATATACCGCCCCGTCCGTCCCCGTGCGAGTAGACAACGCTAGCAGGCACTTCCTCCACTATCCATGGGTGGCCGGGGGATGACGAGATGTTCGCCCTTGCCGTCCTCCCGTGCGCTGGGCTTCACGGTGACGGCCGTCGTCGTCGCGGCGCTAGCCACCGCGGCCGGCGCGCAGGCGCAGGGGCAGGCGTCGATGCCGCTGTCGCCGGGGTTCTACGACGCGACGTGCCCGGGGGTGCAGCCCATCGTGCGCCGCGGCGTGGCGCGGGCCGTCCGGAGGGAGCCTCGCATGGGGGCGTCTCTCCTCCGCCTCTTCTTCCACGACTGCTTCGTCAATGTAAGTAAAGACACGACCAACCCAGACGGACTGGACTGCAGCGGTCACTACACCTCACTCGATCTCACTACTTTGTCGCCTTCTGTTGCTTGCTTGGTTGGTGGGCGTTGGTGGTTCCTTACGTGTCCTGTCCGGATCCCAGGGCTGCGACGCCTCCGTCTTGCTGGACGACGTCCCCGGTAGCTTCGTCGGTGAGAAGAACGCCGGGCCTAACGCCAACTCGCTCCGCGGCTTCGAGGTCATCGACGCCATCAAGTCCCAGGTCGAGGCGTCCTGCAACGCCACCGTCTCCTGCGCCGACATCCTCGCCCTCGCCGCGCGCGACGCCGTCAACCTGGTCAGTGCCCCCCGTCGTCTCGTGCTCCTTCTCTCTCTGCCTCTCTTTCCAAACAAACAACCAAACAAACAAACTACGTTGGCGTGCGTGCAGCTGGGCGGGCCAAGGTGGACGGTGCCGCTAGGCCGACGGGACGCACGGAACACGAGCGCGAACGCAGCGAACACGAACCTCCCACCACCGGACGCGAGCCTACCAACGCTTCTCTCCACGTTCAGCGGCAAAGGGCTAGACGCGCGAGACCTGACAGCACTATCGGGGGCGCACACGGTGGGTCGGTCGCGCTGCGTGGTGTTCCGGTCCCACATCTACAACGACACCGCGGCGGCCAACGTCATCAACGCCACGTTCGCGGCGGAGCTCCGCGCCACCGTGTGCCCCTACACGGGCGGCGACGCCAACCTGGCGCCGCTGGAGACCATGGCCCCCGACGTCTTCGACAACGGGTACTTCCGCGACCTCATCGCTCGACGCGTCCTGCTGCGGTCGGACCAGGCGCTGTATGGCGGCGGTAATGGTACTACGGATGCGCTTGTCCGCGCTTATGCTGCTAATGGGACGGCTTTTGCGGCTGATTTCGCTGTCGCTATGGTTAGGATGGGGAACCTTGCCCCGTCCGCTGGGACCGCCGCTGAGGTCCGGCTCAACTGCCGGCGAGTCAACTGATCATCGAGTAGGAGTAGCTGCGCCGCTCGGTGCCATTGCATTTTTGCATTGGATTGATCAGTGGGTTACTTCTTGCATTGGTGTACACTTCTTGCTTCAATTCACAGAAGTACGTACGTAGTATATTCATAAGCTTGCATTATACATATGAAGTTCGTTCTTGGTGTTCATGAGGGCAAGCAAGCACGATACGCGGGTTTTTCGATCCCCTCACGATTCATTGATTCCATCTCGATCGAAAGTGTGCGGTGCGGGGCCACATGCTCGCGGATTTGCGATGTCAAGGTGCAACCGCGCAGGCTTTTTGGACGGACAACTTGTTGGGACTGACTGACTGACTGACTGATGATGCAGACAGCAGACATCCGCCAGCTGCGCCAAGCGCCGAATCATATATTGGCCCTGATAATGCAGTGGATGGACAGCGACCGGGGCAGCCTGGATGGCCGTGCCTGACATGGCGTCCACGGCAGAGAGGCTCGTGCCGTGCCGGCGATGGCCCCCGTGAGGCGGCGTTGTTTGCTAGCTACCGTGGGACGCTGTAGCGTGGATCACGCGCGCCATACATACATACAGTACAGCATGCCTGCATGGGTACATGCCTTGTGCATGTCACTTACTTGCCGGTGCTGCAGTGCCCACGTCTAGCCGCTAGTTACTTCCGACGAGTGCTGTTCTGTTTGCATTGACCACGTAAAAACAGTATATTAGTCGACTCGACTTATCACCGGTAGAAACGATTGACCGAATATGCCGATGATCACCCAACCATTGAACCATAGCAGTGTCACAGTCATGCGTGCCAAGGCACTACTCCGTACGTTATCGCTTCCGACCGGGATCTGATCTGAGATGAGAGGCGGCGTCGGCGTATACGTATACGTATACATATACGTATGCGTATGCATCACCTGACGACCGGTGCTATCGCCTCTGGTTACTGTGACACTGAACATGTGCCCTGGTTATGCAGGTGCACACGGCCCTAGGGAAACAGTTTTCAGTAACAGCTGTAACGAGGGGCCTCAGCGTTGTCCTTGCATTGTGAGGAAAAAGGCAGCCTTTCATTTGTCAGTCATGTGAGATGCTCCCAGTGTACTAAAAAAGCTGAATATTTTCCTGCATCTCTGAACCTCTTGAGGCTCTGATCCATGGCGCGCGGCATCCGGCAACAAGCAGGCACTCCATAATTGAGAGCAGACATGATAAACAATCTTTTGCGAGTACTACACCATGCAGACATGATAAGTCGATAAGTAGGCTCAAGCAGCGCTGAATGATTGAAGAAAGGGAATATTGTTTAGTTGGGCCGGATGAAGCTTGGATTGGTGCAAAAATCCGTTCAGGATGAAACAGGCTGGCATTGTAATGCTGCCCGGCCTAACCCATCAATCTAAATCTATATCTATATGATATATATAATTATGATTATATATCTATATCTACATCTTTTACTAGAAAAAAATCTATATCTACATCTATATATATATATATATATATATATATATATATCTATATTAATATTCATACTCATATTTATATTTATATCCATATCTACATCTATTTATATACTTTAATATTAAAGAGCCAAAACAACTCTCTAGATCTCCTAGTTCGAAGCCGGTGTTGATCTCAAATCACGGCTCTAAAAAATGTGCGATTCCTCTACAAAAGTTTTTTCATACCATTTTGTTTAGTGTGGATGAAGATCTCAGTTCTGACCATGCTTATCGATGAGTGCTTGGATGAATAATTCTAGGAACATATGTCATCCAAGCATTCTGATTCACGCTTAACGCTTTGTACCTCGACCTCAAGCTTCACGCTTAACGCTTTGTGTGTGCAATTGACTTGGATATTCTTGAATCAGATCCAGAATTTGAGAAGAATGCATGATTCTTAGATCTGGCTGCTTGGTCATGCTCTGACAGTCTCTGCCTAAGACATATAATAACTACAATAATACAACTGCTTTATAAGCTAGCAATTGGTTCTTATAAACAAAATTCAGAGCTATGATTTCTCAAAGTCGATATGCTGCATGGTCGTTTGATCCTTTGAGGGCCTGTTTGGAACGTAGAAATTTTATAGGAATTACACAATGAATTTCAAATGAATCCATTCATTTTCACAGTAAAAACGTAGGAACGGGAAATTTTTCCCGCGTCCCAAACAGAGCCTCAGTCCTACCATTTTTTGTACTCTAGAAAATTTCCATGCAACTTTTGTTGCTGACATATGCCAGGTAACTTTTGCCTTTCTCAGTTTGTCAGGTTGATGATCGAAGGTCGCATCATGGACTGAAGATTTGCACAATCACATATGTACACGACCTGTTTTCCTTATAATACTGTTCCAAACATGACATTGTATTATCCATGTACACTAAGCAAATTGTTAAGCAACTTCTGTTATGTTTGCATCTGCATAGTTTTTCTTACATGCATGGATTGTTTTGTTTTTAGATAATGAAAATTTTTCGACTTCAGGTCTTCAGCCTTCTTCTAGGAAGAATAAACATCAGCTCAAACTTACTACAATAGTACACCCATAATTAAAACTTATCACAGGTTCAAAACTAAAGTTCAAGACGGTGATGCGAAGAACTCTATGACTCTCGATCCTAGTACGTAGCTTGCAAGCATGCATCAAGAATCCATTCCTTGCCGCCATCCGATTGCTGCAAAATAGAGCACAAAATCGTAGGCAGTGTGTGTCCCCAGACAGGATTACAGTTACAGGAAGGAAATTAAAACCCAGAAAGGAGAAGAAACGGACGGGCTCTGTTGCTGGGCTGCTTTGTATCCGACAGAAGAGGGCCGGGCTATCCAAAAGTCCGAAAACGGACGAGGGATCGGTGGGCTCTCTCGGACATCCGGTCCAAGTCCAACTAGCCTCAACTTCCAGTACACCTCGGGGAGCCACTCGTACACCGAGGCATTTTTTAGACACCCGATACGTGACACGTCTCATTGGCACCAAAGTTTTACTGGTCTGGACAGTGTGAAGCGTGGAGCGTGGTCTAGTGTACCCAAGTTGGGACTGCCGTACTGCCATGGGCCCATCCGCCAATGCATGGCAACAAGTGAAGGTTGTTCAGCAAGGAAGGAAGCAACACAATACATATACACACGGCCGAGCACGCACGCGCGGCGTCCGGATGAGAGAAGGAAGGAGGAGGCGCCACGTGGTGGCGGGTACACGAGTTGAGGCCGAGGTGGGGTCCGTGAGAGCTACGAAAGGGGGAAGAGGCTTAACCGCCACGGAGAATCCAAGACAAGCACTGCAGCCCGCCGCCGACGCCCTCCTCCCCTTGACTCTCGGTCTTGCATTGCCAGGGCGGTTGCCATTGCGAGACACAAGCAAGCAGGCAGGCAGCGAGAGCAAAGCAACCACCACCGCCCGCCACGACCCATGGCGCTCAGCTTCCACCCGACAACCGCCCCGCTGTTCGGCCACCGCCTCCACGCCGCCGCGGACATGAGCTTCCTCCTCCAGGACGACGACGACGGCGACGACGTCCACTCCGAGGTCACCGACGCGCTGCTCGGCTTCGTGTACGACCCGCTCGACGCCTCCAACGCCGCGCTCGACGACCTCCTCAGCCTCCCGCCCACCAGCGACGACGACGCCACCGCCTTCCTCGCCCCTCTCGACGGCGCCACCAGTGTCGCCGAGTGGCATTGCGGCAAGAAGCAGCGGATTGGCACTGGCAGCCATCAGGTGGGGGCTCTGGCGAACGACGAGTACATCCTGCAACTGCCACTGCCACTGCCGCCCCCGCCCCCGCCCCTGCCCCTGCCCGCGGTCCCTGTCCCGGTCCCGACGCAGGTTCCGGTGGAGCCCCTCGTGTTCGTGCGCGGAGCAGACGATGCCAGCAAGGCCGTCGTTGGCGGCGCGTCGTGCCCGTCCGTGAACTCGGCGGCGAGGCAGCGCCGGAGGCGGATCAGCGAGAAGACGGCCGAGCTGGCGCGGCTCATCCCCGGGGCGCACAAGCTCAACACCGCCCAGATGCTGGAGGAGGCCGCCCGCCACGTCAAGCTCTTGCGGGCGCAGGTCGGCGTGCTCGCCCTCATGCGCGCCGCCGCCGGCTCAAGCGAGGTGCATGCGTAAAAACTGGCAACCTCATCACTGTGCTGCTGCTGCCTCGCAGTTTCGTGTAACTGAATCCCTGTCCGTGCGTGCATGCATGCATGCAGATGCAGGAGGAGATGCCGTCGGTCATGGCGCAGCAGGAGCGAATGCACGCGCTGCTGGCGAGCGGCAGCGTGCAGGAGCGGTTGGCCGCCGAGGGCAAATGCCTGGTGCCGAGGACGCTGGTGGACGCCGTGGCCAAGGACGACGCCGTCAAGGCCAACCCGGTGGTGTGCAGGGACCTTGGCCGGTTCGCGGCGTCACTGCTGCAGGGCCAGTGAGACGACGGCGCGCGGCGTCGAGTCGACCGGTCTCGGCAAGGCCGCCGCCGCCGCCTGCATCCGCGCGCGCGATCGATCGATGGCCGGCCGGCTGTCCCTTTTTGACAACGCCGCCGGCCGCCGTGCCAGCGCTGGTGCTGCATGCTGTTGTGTGTGTTCCTGCTGACCCCTGACCTGACGACGACGACGACGACGACGTCTGTCTATAGCTGATCCGTAAGTAGTAGTAGATCCAGTACGTGCTGGCATCATGCATGTTTAATTTTTTGTGCATTTAATTGTCTTGTTATTATGTTAATTATCGAACGCCGGTGTTCATGTTTAGTATGACGGCGCATTACCCCCCGGCCATTAATTAGTTAGTTTAATTTTGGCTGCAAATTTGCATTGCAGGCCATTAATTAGCTGTTATAAGATGGTGTAGTTCTCAGTACTACATAGTAGGACATCTCCGTGACTTCTCGTTGCAGATTGTTCTTTGAATGAATTCAATAAAACACTCCCTCCAATTTTTTTTTTAATTTTAATATTTTTTTAATTAATTATAAAACTAACACCGAATGACTTTTTTTTATTGCTAGCCCTTTTAGCCGCTCCATCATCCATAGAGCGACATTTCTCCTTTGCCGCACCATGCATGATGGAGCGGCAAGAAGCTGACTCAGCCGTGGACGGTCAAAGGCGCAGAGGTAGGCCCGCCCTTGCCGCTCCATGATCTGCGGAGCGGCAGGGCTGCCGCTCCCCCAGCGATGAAGCGGCAACCTTGCCGCTCCGCAGATCATGGAGTGGCAAGGGGGACGCCTATTTAACCGGTTAAGTCCTCTTTCCCTCTCCCTCTCGCCCCTGTTTTGTTGTGGTGTTGCTGCTGCTCGGCCTAGGCGCCGCCTAGGGCGACTCCCACGACGCCGCTGCCGGCCGGCCGACCATCCAAGCTCCCCAGCTGCACCTCCCTCCCGAGTGGTCCTCCTCCGACGTGGTGTAAAGGTTAGTAACATAGTTAGTTTAGTCAGTTGATTTACTAAATTGAGTAGTATAGTTTTCTTTACTAACTGACCTTAGTATCATTACTTTAGGGTTTAGTTTACCTTATGTTACCTTACTTAGTTAGAATATTTTGTTAGATATGTAGAGTTAGTTAATTAATAAGGTTAGTTACATATATATATATATATATATATATATAATATATATATATATTTGTAGTTGAGTTATTTCAATTAATTAAGTAAACTAGTTAGTAAACTTTATTAAGTTGTACATGGTATTTGTAGTTGACTAGTTAGGAAACTTTATTAGTACATGGTATTTGTAGTTGATTTATTGTACTTAGTTGTTATATTTCTTTTAAATGTCATTTTGTTTACGTATGGTTTTTTTATTTGATGTTGGTAAATGGAAGACCTGTATCGTACGGAGTATTGGAAAAAACGTGGTCGACCTAGGGAATTATACATTGAGAGTTCTAGCAAGGATGACCCCGTTCCTCCTGAACTTCCGGTCCCTAACTGTGACTGTGGTCTTCCGGCCGATATCCAACAGTCGAGGCAGCCGGACACCACGGCTCGTTGCTTCTACACATGCAGCCGCATTTGCGTAAGTAATTGTGTCATCATTTAGTTCATCATTTTATACAATTTTGTTTTGTAGGACCATACTAGGTGTTTTTTCTTTCAGTGGATTGATGGTCCAGAAAAGTGTGATCCTAAGATCTTGATTTTCTCTACTTGGAACTTTCATAACACCGCGGATCGCTTCAAGCGGTGGGTTCCACCTCCGCCTAACCCTCCTCCAATGACGAATGAAGAGAATACCTACGCAGCAGCTAGACGTCTCGCCTCCTCGGTGCGATTGCGGAGAGCGAGTAGTGATCAACCCTAACAATTCGAATGAGTTCATTTGTGCTTTCAAGCATGAGGTAAGTTGTCGTATGGTGATAAACTCTCGTATCAGTTGTCAAATGCCATATCTTTCCGTTTTCATGTACTAATACGTTTTTACCTATTGTTTTGTAGAATCTGTGTATGCCTAGGTGTAGTTTCAGGGAATGGCTCTACGGTCCTAAGTATCTTTGGCCACAGACAAAGGAAAATGGAAAGGAAAAGCAGAGGCATGTGGAGCCGGTGGAGGAATCTGCTAAACCTATTGTGATGTGCCAATGTGGTGTGCAATCCAACTACGACATACTTCTTTTTGAGCTAGGCATTGGCCACTACTGTGGGCATATGATTGACTACGATGAGCTTCGTTATTTGACTCCTTAAATTGAAGCGTACGTCAATTTGATTTGGAGTAATTTATCGAACTATTTGAACAGAGTACTCGGAAATGCATGTGGGAAGGTTCAGCTGGCAAGAAAAAATTCCTCGAGGAGATTCGGGGGAGGAAAAGATTTGGCCAGGCCAAAGGCTTAGGTCCTAATTACGTCAAGCATTTCATCAATAACCGAAAGAGGGATATACGTGAGAAAGCTAGAGTGAAAGGTATTCCGAACCCTCAGAGTGTCGCGTGGAACAAGTGGGTAGTTGAGAGAAATGCGAGAATGGAGACGGAAAGGGCTAGGAAGGCTGCAGCTGAGGAGGAGAGAGTATTAATGAAGTATGTGAACAACAATATTGCTTCATTGTGTGCCTGTAAATATTTGCAATCTTTGTGCATTACTAGTTTCTTATGTCGAAGTTAAATAGAATTACTTTGCTGACTTGATGCACTATTTCACTTGCAGAGATGAGATGCACAGGGAATTTCGAAGCAGACGCTGCTCGTGCAAGGCACGTGGAGACAAAGCGTCAAAAGAGACACAGTCGAGCCGGTGGTACCGTGCACCGTCCCATTGTGGTTGATGCTGAGGCCGAGGAGGAGGACGACCCTGCTGGCCCTGCTTATGCAAGGCTAAGCGAACTCATCGCTCTAGCCGAGGCTGGGTTACAGGCGGAGGCGACCAACGATGAGGATGACCCTGCTTATGGCAGGCTCAGTGAACTCATCGCTCTAGCCGAGGCTGGGTTGAAGGAGGACGAGGCCGAGGATGACTTTTTCTCTCAGGCTTTAGATGACATAGATGATGCAGAGGCCGCTTACCATCGGCAGAAGGCTGACATAGATGATGCAGAGGCCGCTTACCATCGGCAGAAGGCTGAGGATGAATCTAGCAAGAGCAAAGACGTGCTAGTGGAGGATTGGTACTCGGACGACGAGTGTTAGGTCTACGCTTTATCTTGTACTGTATTAGTATGGAGTTGTATGTTGGTACCATTTAAATTGCAACATAACTAGGACCATTTGTCACTATTGAACATAACTAGGTCTACGCTATATTTAAAAGTCTTTGCCCTACCTTTCACCGTAACCTAAGGTATCAATATTTAAAACAAGTTAGTCGGTGCTGGAACTCTTAGATTGATTGTAGAGCGCTTGTGGCTCCGGTTTCCCGGTTCTGGTGTGGTTCTGGTACTATATGTCTGCCGCTCCATGGCTGGGGGAGCGGCAAGCCTGCCGCTCCATGGTTGGAGTGCCGCTCCCCCAGCCATGGAGCGGCAGCCATAAACCCCTAAACAGCATCAGAACGTGCCAGACCAGAATCAGAAACCCCAAGTCATTGGCACATGGTTGTTTGCCATTAAGATTCGCGGAAACATTTGTATATTCAATACAAATACTAATGAAATGTAGTTGTTGCAAACCCAATGACATTGGAACTTTTGAAGCCACGTTCGAACTCATTGAACACAAGTGTACTCACATTGGAACATTTGAAGCTAAGTTCAAACTCGTTGAGCACAAATTTATAAAGTTACACAAATTTGGTTCACCTAACACAAATATATAAACATACACATCCTCAAAGGATCATTTGGTTCTTTCCTAGTACAACGATAAAAAGATAAATCATGGACGTCCTTGTCTTCCATCGAGGTGTCTTCCATGAATATGTCCTCCATGTCCATGCTCTGCCAACCTACAGTAACGTTGCGATGGTTAAAAACATATAAGACATGCATACATGACTAACACGGTATTGGTAGGATTTGTATACTTACGTGCACTCTAAGGGCCTGGAGTGTAAGGGTTCCTTGGTCGCCTCCGTCTCTTTGGTGCTGAAGGCAAGACGTTCGGCGTCCCAATGACAGTGCGGTCTCGCTCCCGTTGCTGTCGCCTTTGTCGCTGGGCCTCACGCGCCCCCTGCACGTTCATCATTCCTTGCAATTGAAATAAAGATAAATATAAGGTCTAGTTTTGCATTATTAGTAAAGTATTACGCAAAAGAACTTAGTAAATTGTACATGTTCCTCTCCTTGGGTCCCCAAAGGCGCATCATCTAGCTGGGACGGGCCAATTTCCTGCTGGTATGGGTTATGCTGGTACGGGCTCTAGTCGTAGGTGCTAGGCTGGTACGAGCTGGGCTACAAAGGAACCTGCTGAGGCCCTTGCTGGAACTGGAAAGTACCGTGATGGAACTAAAACGGGCCCTGCTGGAACTGGAATGGGCCCTGCTACTGAGGAAAGGGGCCCTGCTAAAATGGCCACTGCTGAGACGAACCCAGCTGAGACGGCCCCTGCTGCTGAGATGGCACGTACTGGAAAGCACCATGCAGAGACATACCCTACTCAGCCCAAGATGGTCCATGCTGCTGAAAACCTAGTGCCTCATCGGAGTCTGAGTCTGAGCCGTCCTCTGTTACCTCGTCGTCCTGCACGTCCTCATGTATTGTTGCCTTGCCGGTACTATAAGCCGGTGTGTGTACTCGAACTGGACCAAGTGACGGGGTCCGAAAAACCACCTGGCGTCCGCAGAGAGGTAGAAGCTGTAGCACGAGAAGGACGAGGAGACATCTGGAGGCACCCAATCATCGGTAACGCAACTCATCTTCTGAGACATCTTCTTCAAGTACCTACTCATTTTTTGCACGGTGACAAATTTAGTTTAGATATATTTATCTGTCAATTGCAACTAGAACTAAAAGAATAGGAATGTTATGCTTACATGGACAAATGTCTCAAGCGGGCTATCCGTAGCGGGCCGATGCTTTTGCTTCCGGTTCATATAAACAGCCTCTTCCGCGGCATCAGATAATTCCGTCAATTTTATAGCCTGTTTAAAAAACGAGTTTGTGAACGGATTGGTACAAGTTTCCATTTTATACTAATAACAATGAACAATGCTGATAATACTTACCACATATCTTTGTAGGGGGCTCTCTGTGGCTGCGTCCCGTCTCTAGTGACTCGATCATACTTGTCTTCGACGATCTCACCATCAGAGTCTTCACGCAGGGCGACCTTCCTGTAAGCCGGCTTCAGATGGGTACGTGTGGACCTGTGAAGCCACTTGAGGTACTTGTTGAACACGTATGGGTCGTGTGGAGAGCCCTGCTCATACGGTACTCGTTCCCCCCTATCCCACCTCTGTATGTATTCGGCGTGTACCAGACGCCAGTCCTTCTCCTTCATCCGCAACCTGCGGTCAAGGCTGCAGTAAATGTATGATTAGTTGGATACGGCATAATTTAATTAGGCAACAGTCTAAAGCGTATAAAGTAGATCACCTATGCAGATGCTGGCTAGTGGAGTAGAGCGGTGGTGGGTTCCCCGATAGTCTGCCAAACTGCCTGCAAACTCTCTACAGAAAGTGTATCTCCACCACATGAAAGCAAATGAGCAGGACGTCGCACCGAAACTCATCCTTCTCTTCCCAGCACCGTGCACTGAGTAACTCATGATACTTATCGTCGTCCCAAGGCTCCCAGACGACCTACACATAATATAAAAAACTCAGGTACAATTTAAATATTGTGCAAACAATATAAACCATACAAATTAAAGTAATGAATAAACCTGCAGGTGTGTTATGGTATAAAATATGTCGGTGTACTCCTTGTACTTGTGTTCTGCATTTCCGGTGACCAGCTCTATGTCACTCCAAACCCACAAAGCCGTGGGCCTCACGTCCTCGGCATCCCAACCCTGCGTTGCATTCCAGTGTTAGTCATTTAGAAAGACAAAAGGAATTCGAAGTTACATAATATATAAATCTACTTACAGGAAATCGAGATATTTTGGGCCGCCCAATGGGAAATCGTTCCCATAACCAAACTTGCAGGAGATAGGAGCAACCCCCTAGGAGGGGTTCTTGGCTGTGCTACGACAGACATTACATAACTGCCTGTACGTCCACGCCAGAACAGCGCTGCCCCAACTGTAGCTGGCAATGTTCTCCCATGGTTAGGCTAGTATGTCTAGGAACATCCAGCTGACCACGTTACCGGACACGTCTGAAAACAAGAACGTACCAAGGAAGTGCCACAGCCACACCCGAGCTCTCCTGTCCACTGTATCCTCCGAAGCATCTTCGGGAATTGCATAGCTGAAGTTGTCGATGAGCCACTGTGAGGTGACACCAGAAGATTTCCTACAAATTTTGAAGACAATTAGAGGCAAATAAGGCAAATAAAGACAAATACAAGAAGGTAATTTAGATGCTTACTTATGTTTCTTTGCTTGCTCGTCGTTAGGGGGAACCTAGCCACAGAAGTCGGACACCTTCTCCCTCCAGTTGTCGTTGTCCACGATGCCATTGACACAGAGGCCGTCAATACGAAGGCACATTATCACCTTCATATTCTCTAGTGTGATGGTCATCTCCCCACAAGGAAGGTGGAACGTGTGAGTCTCGGGGCTCCATCTGTGTACCGAAAAAAGTGAACTGGCACAAATAAACTGACACAAATATAGTGAGTGATATAAATGAACAAGGGTGATTACCTGTCCAAAGCTGCACTAAGAAGTGAGGGGTTCAAGGTAGGAAGTCCCCGTAGTACGACACGTACTATCTCCATGAAGCCGGCACACCTTATGTAAGGCGCGAAACGCTCGTCCCACCGAAGCTGCCGGTGTGAGTGCGTGCCGTCAGAAGTGGCAACTCCTCGTCCATGGCGTCGTACTCGTGGCGAGCACCACGGTGGTCCTTGTCGTACTCCTGCTCAAGGAGCGCGTGCTCCTGGTGCTGAACTGGAGCCATCATGTTTGTCATACATTTAAAACAAACTAGTGCAGGTCGAAACATAATATCAACATAATAACAAATTGAAAACATAATATAAACTAATATGTTGACTAAGTACAAATTCAAGTAAACAACATATATTATGTCAAGAAAATAATATAAACGGACATGTTGCCCAGATCCTCTATGATAGTTAGCCTTATGACCCGATCGTTTGCAAACCCTGCACAAATTTTGACCACGTGTCTCATTGAAGCCTCCCCCTCCATACCTGTCATCACCGTACCCTCTCATAGCGTCCATGTATCCCTTTAGACGCTTCTTCTTTCTTCTACCCTTACCTAACTTCTTAAGGTATGGATTGTGGGCATAATGAGGTCCATCAAATGGGGCCACTGCGAAGGGTCAAGATATGGCTCAAAACTCTTCTCCCATACTCTTATGGTGTTTGACTGGAGGTACAATGGAGACATAAACCTCGAAGACAGGTAGTCATATCCGCGCATCTTACAGGTTGTCATCATGTGAGAGCAAGGGGCGTGCATAATCTGTGGGACGTTACAACTACACTGAACAGTCTCTAAATCAACGCGGTAGTTGTGTCCACCATAACGCTCTCCGCCCATAGTTGTGCCACCAAACCCTCTGACACTATAGATATAACCGTTATTTTCATACGGCTCACCGGTCTGCTGCTTCGAATAGCCTTTTTCCTCAATAAAATTCTGGACTGCCTGTCTCCACACCCCAGTCTCAAGTATATCTCTTTGCGCAAGTTGCCATCTATTCACAAAATATTCGTTGCACTTGAGAAACGAGTACTCAACAACACCTTATACTGGCAACCCTCGGACTCCACGAAACACATGGTTGAAAGACTCAGACGCGTTGGTGGTCATGATGCCATACCTCTAGCCACCCTCGTCAAATGCTAGTGCCCACTTTTCCTTTTGTTCCATCTGGTCATATAACCATAATTTGTCGGCTTCGTTCATTACCTTGTCTAGCTCTTTCAATGTCTCCTCGAACTGAGACTTTGTACGTACATTACATAGTGCCTTAACCTTCTCACATACCTCCTTCTTCCTATGTCGTCACCAATAATTAGCGCCAAAATGACACATGCACCATCTATGCACTATGGGCGGAAATCCTTCGATATGCTCATTGGCAGCATGAAGAATACATGCATGTCTGTCCGAGATCACACAATAGGTGCGAGTCACACCAAGTACCTTGGTACGTAGAAGCCTCATGAACCATGACCACGACGAATTGTTCTCTCCCTCTGCCAAAGCAAAGGCAAGGGGAACTACCTGATTCTCAGGATCAACAACAACAACCATCATCAAAGTGCCCCTGTACTTTCCGGTGAGAAAAGTGCCATCAATAAGTATCATAGGCCTACAGAACTGGAAAGCCCACTCCGTCTGGGCGAACGACCAAAAAACCCGATCTAGTACAAGCCTCATCGGGTTGTGCAGAGGCCTCAGACGAGTCTCATCCAAAAACCATTTCATACCTGGGTTGTAGAACTTCATTGCACTCAATATTCGGGGTATACGGTTGTATGCCTCCACCCAACTACCCCATCGGATCGCAAGTGCAATCTGCTTAGCACGCCAAGCCTTGTCGTACTTCACATGATACGCAACAAGGTTAAATATGTTCACCTGTAACATTGACACCGAGACATCGTTGTCCTTGTCAACGATAGCCAGAATACGTCGACCAAGGTAACGTGCAGTGAGCTACGGATGAATTTCATTCCCGCTGTTAGACAAGCATGTGTGGGGTTGGACCAACGTATTTATCTTCCACTTCCCATCACGCTTCTTCCTCGCAGTAACCTTCCACATGCATGGATAACCAGCTTTACAGATAATGTGATACCTCAACTCTTTGTCAGAATGAGTGACAACGTAAGGTCTGTGGTGAAACACAGCATACTCCTGAAGAAAAAGCTTCATTTTTGCCATTGTATTGAAGACCATGCCCTTACTAAGCATTAGGGTCTGAGGGTTATGCACCGGCTGCCTTCCATCTGCAAACCCATGTCACAAACTTCCATATGTGTCATGCCGACATCTCTGTAGTTTGGAACGTCAATAAAAGGTACACCACCCTCACTCAACTGTATTAGCTCATTAAGTGTGTAAGGGGAGGTGGAACAAACCGCTGCGGTTCGCTAACCCTACCCCATGGATCATAATAGGGTGCACCACCATCTAGTAAATCATGGACCAACGCTCCATGGGTCGGCATTGCATGAAGTGTCGACACAAGAACATATGAGGGCGTAGCATAAGCCAGTACTGCATGAGCTGGTGTACCCCCTTCACCCCCTCTATCCCCTTTATCCCCTTCATCCTCAGACTTAGATTCACTGCTAACAACATCAGGGACCCTCTCATCTTCAGCTTCCTCATCCTCTTCATGTTCAAACCCCCCACATCAAAGTCGTCGTTTATACGACCTTCTTGATGTGTATCAAACTGTTCCTGCGTCAACTGACCGCCCATGTCCATGTTATCCGGAGTTTCATCACATTGTACACCCAATTCTTCGTCACCACCTCCAACACCCTCATCAACATCCTCCAACCTATAGCCATTCTCAACAACCACCTCAGCCATGTGTGCATTACAACTTTGGAGGATCCTATTATAGCGGATCCAGTGAACATCGGCAGACAAAGACACAAAACCATAGTTTGAAAATTTTGTCCCACTGTCATATCTGCCCCTAATTGTGAAATCACCACCAAACTTGGAACTCAAGCGGGCACAGAGGTCAATGAAGGTCGGTGATTCATCAAACCATTCTAACTCCTCTTCCATATCCTCAAAAACACCATCCTGTTTCCTAACACTTCCACCATAGAAAACCCGAACAGAACAATCCATCTACAAAACCATCCCACCGAAGTTTATCAAATGGTCGATTTATTGGCCACTATAGTTATTAGCTAACTAACAATAAATCATAAATAACTAGTATCTACATAAGTATACTAGCTTAATAAACTAACAATAGTCTATATAAATTGTATAGCTAACTACTATTATCCTAACTAATCTATAAAATGCCACTAAGAATAGTCTAACTAAACTAATTTATAAGCTACTAAACCATATAAATAACCTAACTAAACTAATTCTTAACGTCACAATGCTTGACGTGTACGAGAGAGCAAGGAGGGAGGAAGAGAGAGAGAATATGATCATGGAGCAGCAAGCCTGGCCCCAAATTCCCCGCGTTGACCGGTCGTGTTGCTGAGTCAGCGTTGCCGCTCCATCAGCCATGGAGCGACAAAGGAGGAATGCCGCTCCATGGATGATGGAGCGGCCTAAAGGGTTAGCAATAAAAAAAAATTATTCGGTGTTAGAATTGAATTTAGTTAAAAATAGAGTTAAAATTTTAAAAAAATTCTCCATACCCAGTTTAATTGATGTTTAGGACATGATTGTGCTTAGCAAGAAGTCATTAACTAGGAGTTATTTTTCCCTGTATGCCCCTATTAAATAGCGTCGTGGGTATTCAATACTCCCTCTGTCCCTGAAAAAATCAATTCCTAGAATCCGTGCCAGTTAAACTTTTTTAACTTTGACTAACTTTGTAGAAAAACGTAACAACATCTATGACTTAAAATGAGCACCATATAAAAATATATTCTTAGATAAATCTAATGATACTAATTTGATATCATAATTTTTAATACTTTATTCTAAAAATTTGGTCAAAGTTCAAAAAGTTTAACTTAGGATAAACCCAGAAATTCATTCTTTCAGGGACGAAGGGAGTAGACAAAGGCCCTGTTTGGAATAGCTTAAATATTGCTTATGATCAAAATAAGCTGTAACTAACCTCTAAACAACCCACTTTTTGATAGCTTTTTTTAGCCGCACTTCTCCTCACCACGTCCATTTATACTAAAACGCAGAAGTTAGGTCATACCCACTTCTCAAATAAGCATATTTTTCATATTTGTACAGCTTATTTGAGAAACGCTTCTCTGAACCGTGGTACCAAACAGAGCCAAAAGAGGTTCGTAGCTGGATTGGTGGCCAGTAGCGGCCCGAGACTGTGGTTCAGAGTTCGAAATCTCAGTACAACGTCAAGCATTGTGAAAATGGATCAAGGGCCCAAAACGTCAATAGATTCGAGTACGGAGGGAGTAAAGTTTTGCATGGAAAAGAAGAGCATGGTATATATTTTCTCATTCTCGATGTGGATTGGATTGTGTTTTTGAACTTTGGACTGATGAAAAATGAGCCTACCACGTCCACGGTACGGTCTAGCAGCAGCAATTTCGTTTCTCTGGTGATTAGAGTTGCAGTTAATATATATTACTTCCAAATCGCTTCGCTTGGTTTAGACGACGACATGCACGACGCGATGGCCACGCCACATGCAACGCCAACCGCCTCGATAACACGATCCTCGGCCATGCACGGACGTGACCTGGTCTCCCGCTGTGTGCCATCGCAGACTTCAATGGGGAACCCTCACCGCTGCCAATGGGCTGAAATTTTGCAAGGACAGATTGGGCTGTGGGCTAAGAGATAGCCCAAAGTGCCACCGCAGCCTCCACTTCTCGCTGGGCCAGATTGCAAGGCCTTATTCTTATTGTCACATCTTATTATGGAAAAAGTCCACTTCACGTCCCTCAACTTTCACAAAAATCTATTTTATGTTCCTAAACTTCAAAACCAGACAAAACACGTCTCCTAACTTTTAAAATCCTTCATATTACGTCCCTGAGTGGTTTGGACGATGGTTTTGTTGGTCGGTTGTGATTTGTCCTTTTCTATTTTATTTATTTTGGCTCAATCTTTAAAAAATCATAATAAATCATAGAAAAAATATAAAATGAAAAATCCAACTTTATTGAACTCCACATGAGTATATCTACGCAGTGCATATATAATATAGTATGAATTAATACAAAGTTTTTGCTTTATTTATTTTGGCTGTATCTTTAAAAAATATAGTAAAACATAAAAAATCATAAAATGAAAAATCCAATTTTATTGGACTCCATGTGGGTAGATCTACACAGTGGATATATAATATGATACACTTTAGTACAAAGTTTTTTGCTTTATTTATTTTGGTTAAATCTTTGAAAAATTATAGTAAATCACAAAGAAATCATAAAAATAAAAAAATTCAATTTTATTGGACTCCACATGGGTAGATCTATGCAGTGAATATACAATATGTTATGATTTAATACAATTTTTTGCTTTATATATGATTTTTCTGTGATTTAGTATGATTTTTTAAATATTCAGTCAAGAGAAATAAAAAGAAAAAGACAAAACCACCATAACTGTAGTAAACCACCAACAAAACCACAGTCTAGCTGCTTAGGGCGTAATAGGAACAGTTTTAAAAGTTAAGGAATATATTGTCTAGTTTTGGAGTTTAGGGTGCAAAAGTAGACTTTTGTGAAAGTTGAGGGAGTTGAAGTGGAATTATTCCTCTTATTATAGAGCATCTCTCCATCGGAGAGTCATTCGAATAAAAATTATTTTATATACCTTTATATTCTCTAATAACTTTTCTATACTTTTTGCAATATTCTAGAAAGTCATCTTTGCTCTCCATCTTTGGTTAGTGAGAAATCCGGAATAAAATATATCTATATTTGAATATTCAATTATAAAAGTTGTTGTTGGAGAATATTTTTTTCAACAAAATCTCTATATATTACTGTAGATTAGGAAAGGTGTGTATCATTTCTAAATATCAGGAATAGAGATTATGGAAAAACACATCGTTCCTTGTGATCCATATTACCGAGCAAAAAGCCGCATCCCCCGTCAATAAAAGATGGATGCTGTGATTGAAGGACTATCACTATGTTTAGCATGTGTTCATCGTCGTGGCCTCATGCACTGTGAATCTATGATGATGTATTATGTATATGAGGTACAGAAGATACGTTTGACGTATCAGTTGATCTGTATAAGTATCTAGCTAGTATCAGCTTGTTTTTAATATTCATGCCAGTTAGCATTATACAATCATGCAAGTGCATTATATAAATATTGCACTAAATAATCTGCTCTGCCGAAACCTAATGTCTTATTTGTAACTTGTGTTTGACCAAAAAAGGGCTAAAATACAAAGGAAAATTTCTTTTGCTTCCACTATACAGCTTCTAATCCCTGCGTTGGATCCAACTTGTAACACTGAATCCCGGGAATCACATTCCTCCCTCCCTGATCAAAATAAGCTGTTACCCAATTATTGAAGGTTCGCAGGGTATTCTTTATTCCAATACTTAGTCATCAGAGCAATCAAAATTATGTTCTAATTTTCTTTTCTGTCATGAACATTTCGTCGTGCAATGCATGCATCTTTGAACAAACTAAACAAATGGAGACAACTGCACTGTGGAAAAGTACTTAATGTCTCTACGAAGCATAGAGGGATACAGTTCTTCTGTGAAAAATGGAGTCTGAGGAGTTAATAAACATTTGTGTTTGGACTTTGGACGCAAAATAAGTGTCCTCTCGTGATGTGGAAGGTTGATTCCAGATTCTAGAACATACATAAATCTTGTTTGTTTTTTGGAGACCAATAACCTTAGGACAACGATGAGGGCGCTTCTTGTTCAACTCTGGGGAAAAAAGGAAAAAAAAATTGTTACTACTATAGTCTGATACTACCCATCCTTGAACACTGCTTCTACACACTGTCCCTTCTGTTTTGAAGAGGTATATATATGTGAGAAACACACACAAAAAAAATAACAATTTGTTTTCATCAGGAGTAATTTATATTTATCTTTTTAAATATCAAGAGATAATTAATATTTTCTGCCCACCTATATATTTTTTATGATAAATCTAAGTCCATTTTTTTGTGATTATAAAATCTCAGTCCTTGAAAAGAAGTTGATGGCCATAAGGACATACGCGTGGCAAAAACATCTCAATCTGCACCAGAACATTTTGGAGTAGAATATAGATGAGCCAATCAACTCAACTTGTTTCCCACCAACCTTTTCCTGCGTGCGTGCGTGGAGGACAGCAACAAATCACCTGTGAAACGCTTAACTGTCACCGTGCACCGACCCTTTTCTCCGTAGCATTTCCTTCCAACTAAGCATATAGAAAGGCACAGAAATGTCAAACCAAAGTAGCCGAAAAATCATTTTCCAACTAATCCATCTGTGTCATGACAGAAAATGTAAATGTGCAGGAAAGAGGAGATCCGAGTCAGCAATGACTGAACTCCTAGTGCTCTCCCACCACATTACTACACCTGTACCGAAAAAACGTTTGAATTTTTCTGAAGAAAATTCAAATTATGAAAAGAAAGTACAGATCGCCAAAAAAGTCAAACTTTTCTTAAGAGCACACTCTCTATATATGCCACCTCAACTCCATCGATCATATTCTCTCTCTCTTCCTCCCTCCTTCCTCTCTCGTACACGTCATCTATCTATCTCCGGCGATCCTTGCCGCATCTAGTGAGCTCTTGCTTGCTGGTGGGTCGATCAACCGTCAATGGTGAGGACGATGGCAGCCAAGGGAGGAAGCAATAATGGCAGCGGCGGTGGCCGGGGGTCCAAGACGACGAAGCCGGCGCTCCTTCTGGGGCGGTACGAGGTGGGGAAGCTACTGGGGCAGGGCAACTTCGCCAAGGTGTACCACGCGCGCAACGTGTGCACGGGCGAGGAGGTGGCGATCAAGGTGATGGAGAAGGAGAGAGATCTTGAGGTCGGGTCTAATGGCGCACATCAAGCGCGAGATCGCCGTGCTCCGGCGGGTGCGCCACCCGCACATCGTGCAGCTCTACGAGGTGATGGCCACCAAGCTCCGCATCTACTTCGTGATGGAGTACGTGCGCGGCGGCGAGCTGTTCGCGCGCGTCGCGCGGGGCCGGCTCCGGGAAGCCGACGCGCGGCGCTACTTCCAGCAGCTGGTGTCGTCCGTCGCCTTCTGCCACGCGCGCGGGGTGTTCCACCGGGACGTGAAGCCGGAGAACCTCCTCGTCGACGACGCCAGCGGCGACCTCAAGGTCTCCGACTTCGGCCTGTCCGCGGTGGCCGACCAGATGCGCCACGACGGGCTGTTCCACACCTTCTGCGGCACCCCGGCGTACGTCGCGCCCGAGGTCCTCTCCCGCAAAGGCTACGACGCCGCTAAGGCTGACCTCTGGTCCTGCGGCGTCGTGCTCTTCGTTCTCGCCGCCGGTTACCTCCCGTTCCAGGACCGTAACCTCGTCGCCATGTACCGTAAGATCCACAGGGGCGAGTTCCGTTGCCCTAAGTGGTTCTCGCCGGAGCTCACCCGTCTCCTTCGCCGCGTCCTTGATATTAACCCGCAGCGCGGCGCCACCGCCCACGAGATCATGGACGATGAGTGGTTCAAGGTTGGATTCCGCCGCTTCTCCTTCCGCGTCGAGGACGACCGCTCCTTCACCTGCTTCGACCTGGACGACGACGACGTCGTCGACGCGTCGACGTCGCCGCCCGAGCCCGACACGCCACGGGCAGACGTCGTCGCTGCCAGGAAGGCGAGAAAGGGTGCCGCCGCCGCCGCCGGGGTGCTGACGTCGTGCGCGTCGGCGCCGTCGCTGCTGCAGCTGGGAGAAGTGCCGCGCAGCGGGAGCAGCCGGCGGCGGTCGAGCCTGAACGCATTCGACATCATCTCGTTCTCGAGGGGGTTCGACCTCTCAGGCCTATTCGAGGACGGCGAAGGGGGAGGTAGTGTCCAAGAGCAGCCGGCCCAGCCAGCGGCGGCGCGGTTCGTGTCGGCGGCTCCCGTGGAGCAGATCCTGGCCACGCTGGAAGGGGCCGCGTCGGCGGCCGGCATGGTGGTGCGCGAGAGAGACGACGGGTCGATCAGCATGGAGGGGACGCGGGAGGGCGAGCACGGCGCGCTGGCCGTGGCCGCCGTGATCTACGAGCTCACGCCGGAGCTGGTCGTGGTGGAGGTCCGGCGCAAGTCCGGCGGCGCCGCCGAGTACGAGGAGTTCTTCCGCGCGCAGCTCAAGCCCAGCCTTCGCGACCTCGTCTGCGATGAGCCGACGACACTGCTCCAATCCGATGACCGCTCTCGGAGCCTATGAGAGCCGTGTGATCGTGGCCGGCGCATGCACGCACGCTCGACGTCGTCGTCGTCGTTCACTATTGCCGCGTATATATATACCTGATTCTTATACGCCTACACACACACACAACAAATACAAATTCATACAAATTCATGCAGAAGGGAATTGTACGTACGTAAGCGTGAAAGGGGTTGTTTTATTGTACTGTACGTATGTACGGTGATACACATACACCAGGGCACTTTGTGTTTTTGCAGTGTTGTAATCTTGTGGATGATGGTATTTGGGAGCATCCATACATGACAGATTGACAGCACTGTTGCATACGTATCAATTGGGTGAAAGGTCAAAAGAAATGTAAATTTTGTGTGCTGCTAGCTAGTATATCTAATACTAATAGATCGAGGGGTTATGTAATAGCTAGGGATTTGTTGTGTTGCAAATGTTTTGTGAGATTTGTCGATGTATCACTCACTCAATTCTGTGCTCATATAGTCATATATGGAGAAGAAAGCGCTACCAATTGGTGTTCTTTATTTATTTCATGTTAAGCTCTGTGTTTTGCCTGTCATCATTACTTCATCATTTTTTTTTGAAACGGTCCCCAGAAGATGGGACGAACTTCAATAATTGATATACAGATTAGGAGGGACTAATAAATGCAGTATATATACAAAGGAGAACTCAAGTATAAAACCAGCAGCAAAAAACTAAAAACTATGCCCCCAATAATGGACGAGGATGATCTCACTGAGGGTTTTGGTTATTGCCTCACAAGAGTCTTGTCTCTTCCTTTATCTTACCAGTGAATCTTTTACATTTCTCTCTCCAAATGTCCTAGGCTACTAGAATGGTTAGCATGCGCATTGCCTTTGCTGGCAACCCCGATGTTCTGCTCATTACCCGCTACCATTGATAAGTAGAATGCCCATTGAGAAGTGCATAGGACTAGGAGGTTGCTGCCTGTCCACATACGCACGGCGTGCCAAATTCGCAGGTTGTAGCGGCAATGTACAAGTGAATGACGGTTCATCAAGTCCTGTCGAACAGACCTTTACCCCATTTTCCAATCGTAATTTTGGTTGCTCCTATCAGGTGCTGGTGCAAGGGATCCCCATCGCAACCAAAGTTTGTTTTCAAATTTTGTTTGCCACCGCACCAAATTTTGCGAGTCCTATCAGTGCTGCTGCAAGGGATCCCACACCAAATTTTGTTGGCTCCTATCAGGTGCTGATGTACGTTGTTTGAAATAGACTGATATAGGGGTTGTTATTGCTAAGTGTTAACAAAATGGATTTTGCAACTACCTGGCCTGTCCCCCCCCCCCCCCCCCCC
Organism: Microstegium vimineum; assembly: GCA_022036555.1. Taxonomy (NCBI): domain Eukaryota; kingdom Viridiplantae; phylum Streptophyta; class Magnoliopsida; order Poales; family Poaceae; genus Microstegium; species Microstegium vimineum. Next base: position 5,881,452 of record CM039134.1, on the reverse strand, counting down.
CCCTCCCCACCTTTTTTTCCAAAAATTCTCACGGCAATTTATAATTATTACAACATTATGCAGGATTAAAAGCATACGAGGGAAAAAACTAAACTGAAAAAAAAAACACCACACTGCTACAGACTGCTGTTGAACGTTTCAGTTTAATGCATTGCAACTATTAGGTACACCAAAATCCCTCGATTTCTGCACACGTTTGCATCCATGCCCAACTAGTATATATAAACATGAGACTCTGAGGCGAGATTTTCATCCACAGAAAGGGGACACTTGGTCGTTGAACAATTCTGGCAAACCAACCACACAGCCTCACTGCTGCCCTGTCCTACCTTTCAAATTATCCACAAAAGAATTCATCAAGAGTCGTATGACGCTAGCAATAAGCTATTTCTATCATCGAAATAGAAACTCTGACGGAGCTTGCTTCAATTCTTTCACCATCTTCATCGTTATTTGACGCAGGAACTCGACGCCATTCGCCCACGTCGTCGCAGGAGAACTGGGTAATGGAAGAGCCGTGTGAGACCGAGATCCTAAACAGAACAGGTGTGCATGTTAACGTACCTGAATCTCCTTTGTTTATACGCAAATAAAAAAAATACGTGTCATTAGGCTCCATACAGAGTTCAGACATTTGATCTGCTGAAGACTCGTAAGTCACAATAAGTATAATAATACGTTGATCTACCAAGAGGGCAAGAGTAGGTGTGCATGTGGGGCCTATACCGTACCCTTGGGTGCTACTAGCTACTTCTGGAACGATGACTGGTGTCATGCTGGATATAGTACAAAGATTTGTATGAGCTAATCAGTACTCTGTATCTGTGATAGTTTAGCTGTTACAGTAGTTTCAGACTTTCAGTGAGGAATCATGAGCTGTGTTTAAAGATAGAGCGCAACCTTTTAAATGGCCAGTGCGAGAGATAAATCACAAATAGTACGTAGTGGTTATGAATTATGTCCATTATTAGACTAACATATTTCTAAGCTTATATATGTTATTGACTGTTTTTGTAGGGATGCTCATTTACTAGGTGTAGTAATGAAAGTGTGGCCTGTAAGGTTGTGTAGCTGATCATCATCAGTCATGAAAACTTGGGGAATACAAACAAGCGGAACTTATTCTACTAAAGAAACGACATCTCATGGCATCGGATTGATCGCCAAACATTTCATCTGAGATCCTCCTCCATTGCAGGTACCCGATACCCTACAATGTTGATCCGTCACTATGTAGTTGGAATTGGAAATAATTCAAAAAATGGCCTTTACATCTGTGCATTGCAGAGAGATTAATTGCTTAGTATGGAGGATGCTATACAAAATGTCCTGGTAGGAATGGTCCCCACCTAATATTATTTTTTTCCGCACACACATGGTGTTAGCTGATCGGTTCCTTCTCATAGCAGAACAATATTTTACAAGATAATTAATTTACATTTGTATGTTCTTGTGCACTAGAAATTACCAGCGAAAGCTATTTACAGGTGTAAAATCATTGCAAAGCATCCAAACGAGACCTAAGTAAGAATTCTTTTTTTTTATCTTGATGAAATGTCTAGATTGTCATAGGCTCATAACATTGCTTCTCATGCGTTCCGCCAATACTCACTGACAAGTCCCTTAAAAAAGGATCCTTCTGTCTCAAGCAGTTTCTGAGGTCGATCATACTCTACTATTTTCCCTGCAACAAGCAATCAAGTATCCATAATTTGTTGTAGAAACATTCCCTTCAACGTTGTTAAAGGAGATATTAAACATGATTATAAGGATGCAAGTGGGTAGCCAATAGTGTTTTTTAGTCAGCTCACTAATTACCATCAAATACCATTCTAGTTAACTTCTCTCACTTAAATTACATAAAATGCTGCCATTCTAGTTCATTTGAGCAAGTCTTTAGGTTGACCCAATGACCAAAAATAATTAGAACTTGCATCCCTACATGCTTAGCAAATTCCTTCGCTAATGTTTTACTCTCAGCGCATAGCAGTTTGACGTGAACACTCCCGTGTTTCGATTGATTAAAAATAATCACATTTCAAGTGAAAAGGCCAAAAGTAATGACTAAACGAGAATGCAAAATTGTGTTACTGTACATCACTAACCCCCCAACCACAGGTACACCACAAGAATTTTGACACAGCAAATAACTAAAGCTCAATTTAAATAGCACCATACAAACAACCATTAAATGCCAAAGATCTAAGGTTCAGAAGAATGCATACCATCGTTAATAACAAGTATCTTGGTGCAATCCATCACTGTTGGAATCCTATGTGCAATTGTGATAACTGTTCTGTCTTTGAATTCCATCCTGATGATTTTCTGAATAATAGCATCAGTTGTGGTATCGATTGATGCTGTAGCCTCATCAAGGATCAAGATGCGGCTTCTTCTCAAAAGTGCACGGCCCACGCAGAGTAACTGCTTTTGTCCCATGCTCCAGTTTGATCCTGCTTCCACAACTACGGGGGAAAAACAAATAAAAGGAATGCAATAAAACAACGGCAAATGACATATGGATTGTGAATCATGAGGAACTCCTACCTAGTGAATCCAACCCTTGCTTCTCTTTGACTGCTTCAGCAAGTTGACATTTTTCTATAACCTTGCAAATCACAAGTTTAGAAGCAGACTTCTCAGCTTTCTTTCGAGCAGGTGAATGATTATGATGAAAACCCAGAAAAGTTAAATTATGTATAAGATTTAGAATTAGGTGCACAGATATTGGTGAAGAAGATATGCACAAAATTAATTTCATCCTTCAGATCCAATCTAAGTGGGCCAAGTGAGAGGTGGAAATTCCTTTATCCCCTTATCCACCCTTTAATGGAACTATATTAACTTGGGCCATGGATCAGATGGATGATATTGAATAGTGCATATGTGCACCAATATACTCTTATGCACTCGATAGCTCTTCATTATGTAATAGCATAAATATTTCCATTAGTCCTATGATAGTTTGAATTCTATGGTTTAACTTCCAAGTTTTCATTCTATGGTGGATTTTGTGCACGGTATTCTGGTAAGGCTTGCAAGGTGAATGTAATGTACCACGCCAGGACAAAAAATCAGCAGTTGCCTTTCAAAATGTGTTTTAAGTATTTGCTGATAAAAGGTATGCTACAATGCAAGCTACAGTTACAGGATGTCAATTATATAATTATGGTTGAAATAGTATAAAATAGGACCGACAAGTTGCATTCCTAAACCCTTGTTATCGTATAATAAAAACCTTGAGGCTTAAATCATGATAACAAGAAGGATCAAGTTTTAATCACATACTTCCAAGATTTGTTCATCTGAGAAATGTCCTTGGGGATCCAAATTATATCTTATTGAACCATTGAAGAGAATAGGATCCTGAGGAGTGAGACCAATGCGAGATCGCAAGTCATGTAGGCTCATTTTTGTGATTTCTTGGTCATCAATGATTATATTTCCTCCACAAGGCTCAACAAGACGATAAATTGCATTTGTCAGAGTTGTCTTTCCACTTCCTGTTCGACCAACTATCCCAATTTTTTCCCCACCTTCAATTATGCAAGTAATTCCGTGTAGTACTGGAGAAGCATCTTGATTATATTTGATCTGCAGAAACCAACACTTATTAGGTATTGTGGGCAATGCACAAGACAATAAGTTTCTGGATGCTCCAATATGAGTTAATTTGTCACCACTTGCCTCCAAATCACGAAATTCTATCTTACCCACCGAAGGCCAATCAACCGGTACCTGTTTGTCTTCTACAATCTCAGATGTTTCACTTGCAATATGCATGTATTGGCTCAGCCTTTCGACAGAGATTATTTGATTTGCAAGAGAACACTGGTTTTGTATAGAGAAAAGGAATAACATGTTAAGTGAAAGACCATAAGATAGCATCATTCCGACCACACCTGCAAATAACAGAACATCAACAAATTATGTGCTAATCTTAGTTTCTTATTCCATCCTTATAAAAAAGTAACAAAAATACTGGAAGCATTGCAAGCATTATACAATGAGATATTGGTAAACCTTGAATTTTAGAAGAAAATAATAGACCTCCAAGCCTATGTGAAGACTGGACAAGTTAATATTCACTAGAGCATGTCTACAGTTACCAAGTTTTTGCAGTTCATTTTGTTCACTTGTTCCTAATCAAGTATTATATCCTACAACCCAAAAAGAAAGCTGGTGCTGTAACCACACCAATAAAACTTTTTTTTGAAATAAAAGGCAGGAGCTCTGCCACTCAATTAAGTAAGATACTCTTTGCATTGTTATAACTTCTTTCATGTCAAACAAAATTGTAAGAAAGGGGCTTTTAAAAGGATATAAAATTCCATAGAATTATTTGCATCAAGCCCTATATTGTGTTCGTTTTGCTCATTTATGTACAAAAATAATATTGTACGTGGAGACCACAAAGAGGCTTAGAAAATGCCAGTATGTTAGCACTAAGACAAAATGCTAACAAACTATTGCATTCTATAGAACAGTTTGCAGTGTCTTACCAGAGCTAAAAGTTCCCAGGGGAAGAAGGGTAATAACAAAAGCAGATGATGAAAGAATTGCAGCACCCATTGTCTCCAAGCGTTGAGTCAACCATTCAGTTGCAGCAAAACAGTGGAAAGATGGGCTTGCATTATTGTCAATAAGCTCCAACATTTTAGCAAAAAAACGATCTTCTTGATTAAAGGCTCTGATTGTAACTGCTCCTGAAGTTGTTTCTCCAAGGTGATTGGCAATAAGAGATTTAGCTGTGCCATTAATCCTTATCAATTCCTTTGAAGATGCTAAGTAGTATCTCTGCAGTACAATGTTTTAGCAGGACTATTAATATGTGCATAAGAAGTCTTTTTTTTTCCAAATGTTTCATAGGAAGATTATGCCATTTAAAAGCAGGGACTGCTTACTTGCAATGTGACAGACATATAGATCATGGGTGCAGCAACAAACAAAACTTGCCAGCTGAAGCAGCACAGAACACCCAAATTAATGTATGCATTTAGCGTAGCACTAATAGTAAAAGATAAAGTAAATGGAACATCAAGATCGATGACACTCAAGTCAGAAGATACCTGCATCAAAGAACATATTTCTCACCGTATAACATAGAATCATCAATGCAATATCAGAATTAACAATATGTATTTTTCCCAAAATATGAGCACTTACACGGCTAAGGATCCTTCCAAGTGGAGTGGAATCATAGAAAGACATGGGTGCATGGAATAGAGCACCAAGTAGTTGGGAAAACAAAGACCTTGATGTCTGGATATTAAGATCAACTGCTAAAAGTGCTCTAAACAGCAAGAAGATGATCGAACCAAATCCAATGACTATATACACCAGAACCAAATTCAATGTACTTACACTGGGATTTTGAACATTGGCAGCTAGCCATGAGTTTTGTGATACTTGCCTAGATGTGAATAAAATGTTAGTAACAGCAACAAGAGTAGCATATATGTATCCCTAATTTTGGCCTAAATACATTAAATAAGGTTTCAGACCAGTATCACCAATCTCTCTCTTCTTTCCCAATTAATTGATTAAATCCTGATAGCTTAACACATTCTTTTCCCATAACATGAACCGCACCAGAATCCCTTATAAACTGCCTCTTACCTCCATTGTAAGTTACAGTGTTAACATTTGGAAGGTCAGTAGTGCCTTTATGTGCATTCACAAGCTCCTGAAACTCTTTGGAAGCTGCTAGCAGTTCTTTGTACGAAGCAGCATGGGTAATCTGTCCATGGGACATTAACTGCAAAAAGACATGCCGCAGACTGTTAAGCAAAATAATATGAGTTCCATATCATCACACCCCAATACATCTTGCAGATAGCACAAATAACTATATGGAATTCAGATACTTAATTTTAGAGTACAATTTTATTTCCTACCATTTACATCAGAATCAGTTCTAGATCACAGAAGAGAGAAACAGAGAGAGGGATAATTCTTTATGAGGGAGGGAGTGCGTTTAAAGTTCAAAACAATAATGTATGATGCTCAAGAGTCCTAACAGATTAATTCTTAGAATCTTAGGTAATCCTTTTGGATAAGTGAGTAAAATGTAAGCAGGTTGCTACAAAGTGGGTGAAATTTGTTAGGCCCCTATCCAGGCAGCCTAATGGCTGCTTTTCATTCAAACTTGAACCGCTAAGGTTAGCATCAATACTTACTAGAACAGAATCAAATGCATGTAAAAATTCCACTTGATGGGTTACTAGCAGAACGGTCTTTTCTGATAAAGCTTCTATCACACATTCCTGCAATGAAAATAAACTTTAGATAACGCAAAAAATTATGCAACACAACTAAGGATCTTTTAAGCATCCATACATTAAAAAGACTTGTAGCAGTATGTCTATCAACAGAGCTAAAAGGGTCATCCAAAAGATATATATCTGCATCATAATATAATGCACGGGCTAATTGAATACGCTGCTTCTGTCCTCCACTAAGATTTACACCTCTTTCCCCAATTTGAGTAAGGTCACCAAAGGATAGGCTTTCAAGGTCATACACCAACGAACACCGTTGAAGAGTCTCTTTGTATCTCGTTTTGTCCATGGCGGAGCCAAAAAGTATGTTGTCCTGCACGGATCCTGATTGGATCCATGCATTCTGAGAAACATATGCTATTTTTCCACAAACATTAATCTGTCATTATGTTCAAAGAAATAAATCAGTACTCAAATCAAGACAAACTAAACCATTAGAATAAATTTTACATACAAAAGTTAGCTAATCTATTAGAACAAATTTCACCCAAGGATGCATTTATGGACTTATATTGCGTGAACTTAAGATGCCACAATATTTAAGTAAGAAAGGTAGGTATCCATATATGGATTTATACGTACGCAAAGTAAAAATACATTATTTTTGTAATAATTACTATGTCATGAAAATCTATTGGACACACACAGCACAGACAAGTTCCACCTTTCCTCAAATTCCAGCACCTGTCTCTACTTTCCACATAAAAATAATTTTACCAAGTGTTGCATAGACATCTACAGTGTTACAGCCTAGAAATATGAAGCAATTTAGAATCCAACCAATGAAAGAACTAAAAATAATAGCGCCTTATATTACTCCAATAAAGCAAAGAAATTTTGTAAACATAACAGAAAGATATTCATATAACAATATGATACATTGATATTATGGTTGACAAGGTGGTTATAGAACAATATGTAGAAATGACAATGTTAAATGCAAAGAAAAACATAGAGAACAATTGATATACCATTCCTTCAGTCCTTGGGACCTCACCCAGAATAGCTGCTATAAGAGTTGATTTTCCCGAGCCAACTTCACCACAGATTGCTACTTTTATTCCTTGTTTCACCTCCAAATTAATATTCTTCAGATTTGAATTTTTAGAGCTGTCCCATGAGAAACAGCCAGATTTGATTACTATGGGATACTGATTACGTGTACAATACTCTGTCAAAATTTGATCCTTCTGTACCTCAGATGCACCAATAAATTCACTTATCCGATAGAAAGCAGCCCTTGCTTGAATTACAGATCCAATAACATTTGGAATATGATTGATAGGATCCTGAACAAGATGCTGTGCAGCTACAAAGGTAAATACATTGCTGGGATTAAGTGGAACACCTAAGAAGTAGCATGCTGTGAATGTTGCTGCTGAAACAAGTGCAGGAGACGCCCAGAAAAGGACACTAGTATATGCCTTTCCCATCTGGAATGCTGACAACCATTTCAGCTCCAGCTCCCGAAGACATTCTATAACACCCTTGAAATGGAGCTCCCATGCATAAAGCTTCAATATTTTCATGTTCACAAGAGATTCAGATATAGCTTTCAACCTAAGATCTTGAGCTTGCATGAGTTTATTATGGCAGTTTTGCTGATACTTCACAAGAGGGTCATTCATTAAAACATTCAGAACTATAACAAATATAGATGCTATTGTTGCAGGACCAACTGCCTTGTATAGTATTATCAAGGCAATGCAAAGTTGGAGGCTTGTAGTCCATATCCGATGAAACCAAAATGGAAAGTCACCAACCCTGTAGGCATCCACTATGAGATAGTTCGTTATCTCCCCAGCAAAATGCTTTACGTTGGCAAAGCATGCTAACTTTTGTTGCTTTCGGTAAATAGCAGCTGACAGGAGTGACCTCACTTGTATTCCCACTTTCCGCATGCGAAAATACCACTGTCTCTGGGACAATAATTCTAAGCATTTGGACAAAAGAAGTCCAAGAGCTATAAGAAGACCTTCATGCCTGAATGATTTTTTTCCTGATGATACATTGATAAATTCCTTCAAGAGCAATGGTCCAGCAGATAGGGTGAGTACCTTGAGCAATGCAAAGAACCCAGAAACTAGAATCTCCCTTTTGTAACATGAAACAATGGCCCAAATGAGAGATGATTGCCCAGCATTAGTTTCTCTAAGAACAATGCATATTGGGTGCCTGCCTGGTCTGCAACACCCAAAAGAGGTACATCCACCAAAATGACATCTTGCTAAAAAATCCAGCATTCAAGAAATAAGACTGAGATCTCTCAGAATCAAAAGAATCAAGATTGGCTTCCTTGTTTAGAGTATTGTGCAACCCACTTGCATTGTAGGCTGTGGCAATTTACTTTATTAGAGAAAAAAATCCAAAAGACTTGCTGTTACTAATAAAAGCCGTGCACAAGTTTGAGGAAAACCATGCAAATAATCAGTATCACCCATGGAATTTTAGCCTCATAGATTTAGGCTAGCTGAGGTCAATATGCATTTTTGTACTAAACAAAAAAATTATAAATTTATGGGATCATATTGCTTGATTTCGCTTGGGCAAAAACTTGCATATCCATTTTCTGCAAAAGCATTAAATATAAAAGTGACAGTAGAACAAAAAAAAAACTACGAAGATACTTTATCAAGTGTCATCCGAGCAATCGATCGAGGAGTGAAAATATTAAGGAAAAAAAACTCTGGGAGGTGTTGGTTATGAATGTCCTCGAGAATTGGATGCCAGTTATCAAAAAATCTCTCTTAAAATTTTGGCGAAATTAAAGTACAGTAAAGAATTTTTCACCTTGCAAGCGGCGGCGCGACGATGACGCGGCCCGCCGTCCCCAGGGGAGAAAACCAGTGGGCGTGGCGAGGCATGACAGAAGCGACGACGATGATTAGCGGTGGCGGCGAACAGATGCAGCACAACTCGCTGCTTGATCCCAGGAGCAATGAGGAGGCCGTGACGCGGCAGCAGCAAGCCATCAGGGAAGGAAGAAGAAAGGGCAGCAGCTCCGAGACTAAGGGGCGTGCTTGTGCTTCCCATCCCGTCCAGAAAGCTCGACCACCTCGGCGTTCTCATGTGGGGTATTGTCTGGACGGGTGGGGACGGGTTTTAGACTAGAATCGTGGGTGGGTCCAGACGGGTTCGGTTTAGCCTTCACATGGTTTCGGGTTGAAGCCGCGAACCACGCACTAGTTTCTACCGATCCAAATCGAGGTACGGAGATGAGATGGGTGAGCGTCCCATTCTTAGTCGGGTCGCGCACCCATTCAGCTCGGGTTCAAGGCAGCGCCGCTGGGCAGAGGCTGTCGGCGGGGGAGGAGCGGCGTCCGGCGGACGTGTGCTTGTGCAGGAGGAGATCGCCAGTGTGGGAGAAGGAGCAGCAGCTGGTGAGCGCGTGCGTGCGCGCGCAGACAGAGTTCGCTGGTGGGGAAGGAGGAGCGGCGGCCGGCAACATGTGTGCACAGCGGTGGTCGTGACTCCATGAGAGAGATGCGGGAGAGGTAGAGTCGTAGAGAAGAGCCGACGGCGTGTCAGGAGAGATCGAGCAAGGTGTAAGGATAAGGTTCCTGCCTCCCTGGGACTTACACTTTGGGCTGATATGGGCCTTACTCTATTTTTTTATTTGTTTCATAATAAGTGTTGTATGTAGCAAGAGATTTTCATCAATAAGGCCTTGTTTGGTTCTTTAGTCCAATACAGACTTAATAAAAGTCTCTATTGGTGTTTGTTTCCATGAACTTATATACATTTAACATCATTTAATGCACCCTAACAAAGACCATTGTACCTCTACATGGTGAAGGGAGAGGGCGTGGGCAGACAATAATGAAGGGCAAGGGGTGTCAATTGTGGTCCAAAAGTCTCCATAAACCTCACCCCTTGAGACTACTACCCAGCCCAAAAAAAACCCTAAATAAGTCCCTAGTGTTTGGTTCAAATAGACTAAAAGAGACTTAAAATAAGTCTTTAGTCTCTACTCAAGAGGAACCAAACAGGTCCTAAGTCTTATAAAAAAGGAAAAGATAATTAGTTTACGATCCTCCTCTCTAGACTTCGTACCGGATCATCGACCCAAAACCTTTGAATTCACGTACCAAATGTTTGGTTCTCGTTTCATAGAGGTATACCCTTTTTACCACATTTTTGAGGATTGTCGACCCATATCCCTCGACCTCGTCCCTCGTGACTATGCTTTGTAGAGCATCCCAACAAAAACAAATTACGGCTCCTACTTGGGCCCTCATTCCGGCCCTCGTTCTTGTGGGCTCTGGAGGAGGAGCCCCTCCCCTGCTCAGCCGTTGTGCGGTTGCTCCGCATCCGAGTCCCCTCGACCACGCAGCCCAGAGAAACAGAGCCAGTGTACGCAGCCCACACTGTGCCCCAGTAGCCGGCACCTTTCCCCGACCCCGACTCCGGCGATCCCCCACCGCCATGGCCGCCGCCAGCGAGGCCTCCAACAAGCTCCTCCGCTTCATCTACTTTGTCGGCGCCGGAGGTACCTTCACCCCTACAGCTCGAGCACGCGTACCCGCTCCTCCCATGTGCTTCGCCTCCTGACGCCTCTCGTTTCTCCTCCCCAGTCATCTGCACCAAGGCCATCAACACCTATCGCGACTACGAGCACAAGAAGGAGGCATCCGCAGCCGTTGCCGCCGCCGAATCGGCGTTGGCTGCTGCCGGGGCAGCCGAGCCCGCTCCTGCAACCGCCGCCGCGAAGCCCTGATTGCGAGGAGGGCGTGTCTTCGCCGGTTAGGGTTCTAGGGAATGTTCCCTCTCCAGAGGGGAAATAGATATTATCTTTTGTTTCTGATGTTTTTGTCACATGTATCGTGTTTGTCTTGACATGAATCATCAATAATAATACTTCATTTCCTGTCTCGTGATCATGGTGCTACTGGCTTAATTTTGTCACTAGAGTAGTAGTACTTAATTTCCCCATGATTCTTAGTGTTATTGCACTTTTGTTAGCTGAGTATCCGTGACCATGGTTCTTTGCCGTTCTGCAAAGAGAGAACCAGTGTTGTTTTGGTTGGTATTGTGATCTTATTTGGGTTGCTATGCCAATTGGGGAGAATCAGTAAGGAGTAGTTTAGCGCTTATAATTGAGGTATGAAATATGTTTCTGTAGTCTGTATAAGATGATAGATGGCTAGATGCTATAGAGCTAGGTAGTTTACAAGTAATAATTAAGCTAATGTGTTGATTGAACTGGTGTTTCAGATAAGGTTTAGTTCTTACATCTTAGAAGCTGCTGCCTGCTGTTTTTCCCCAAACTTCCAATTAAATGTAGATTTTTTTTTGAGAGAAATGGGGAAAAATAGAGTTTAGGCATTGTGATTCCACACATGCTCTAAGGCCAACCACAACAACACAATTACAACTCAATTGCTCAAAAGTAATGCACACTGCACTAGAAAATAGGTGTCGGGTACGAAGGTAAGGGGTACCCTAAACCCTTTGATAAATTAACACTAAACATAGCAACCGTTTTTAAGGCAGGGACCAGCCCACTACTCCGTAAGGCGCGGCCCATCACTCGAAGGCCCCCCTACACCGGTTGTCGCGACGGGTCGCGGGCTGGCCCACCTCGACGAAAAAATGACGGACGAGGGGGCGAGCGAACGACCCCCGGCTCCACCTCGACGACGGACGAGGGGGCGAGCGAACGACCCCCGGCTCCACCTCGACGACGGACGAGGGGGCGAGCGAACGACCCCCGACTTCACCTCGACGACGGACGAGGGGGCGAGCGAACGACCCCCGGCTCCACCTCGACGAACGAAGGACGGACGAGGGGTCGAACGATCGACCCCCCGACCTCTGCCCCGACCTTTACCTCGACCCCTCGACCTCTACCTCGACCAGGGGTCGAGCGAACGACCCTCGGACGAAGGGCTCGATTAACCCAACTGCTCCGGCATGGGTTAAAGTGAACCCACCTAACGACATGGGCGCCCGCGTCCACTGTCAAATCCGCCAACTCCCCGTCAGGTCCCCGATTCCTGTCAATTGTGCCGCCACTACGCGAGTACGGACTCCAACAGTACCCCTCGGAAAGTGAACAGTGCGACCCTCGACGGCGATTTCGGGAATGCAGTAGAGTCACGCAAGGCTCGACCCTCCCCCTCGACCGGGGGGCTCGACCCCTCTCTCCAACAACTCCAGTACGGAAGCCGTCCCGTCCGCCCCGTCCTGCTTCAGCCATGGGACTTGTGCCCGCCTGCGGACGCTGCACTACGACGACTTCTACTGCCGCCACGACCGGGGACGCCAGAAGGACGGGAAGGCCATGCCGCCACAGTGCTCAACGTCTCTCCGCCAACACTGTGCCGCGGATACGCTACCCATACTGCCACTGTTAGGACCCTGTACCCTCGGACCTCCCCTTGGTCTATAAAAGGGGACGCCGAGGTAGAGAGAGGAGGAGGGGACTTTGGACGGCCAATCCGACTTTCAGAGGCTGGATCGGACTTTCGTTCTCAGGGACCCCAGTTCAGACTCCGACACTCCACACTCCACACACCCCGCCACTCGATCGACCCCTCGGGTGGCCGACTCCGTGTAACACAGCTTGTACCCCCCCTGTACGAGCACGCTTCGGGTGCGAGATAATACAAGTCATCCTCCCCCCGCTGGACGTAGGGCCTTCTTTGTCCGAACCAGGATAAACCTTGTGTCCATCTTGCATCACGTCTGAGAGAGGGAGCACGCGATATATAAATTTACTCGTTGGTGGTCTTGACCCCCGGGTCATAACACCGACAGTTGGCGCGCCAGGTAGGGGGATTCGCGTGTCGATCAACTCCGAACTACTCTCTCAGATGGATTCCACCATCCCACCGTTCCCGTTCACCACCGTCATCTGGTTCGGCAGTCTAGGGTTCGTTTCCATGGACCAGGGCGACTTCATAGTCTTTCCCTCCGCCCGTGGCCTAGACGTCAGCAGCTCCGCTGCGCCGGAGCCGGCAAGGATCAGGCGACGGTCCCTCCGCTTGCGTCTCTAGCCTGCGATCAGGAGGAGGCGCGAGCGGCTTCGACGCGCTCGGCGTCGTGTGAGCTCTGGGGCGCCGGATGCCGTTCCCCCGGTCCCAGTTGGCGACACGGCCCCTTCTCCTAGGGGTCCGCTTGACCCACGCTTGTGGGCCAAGGGCGGGCGTCTCCCCGAGCGGGACTCCGGCTCTGCCACGTCGTCGTCCCCGGAGGCTCCCGTGGCTTCTCCGACACCCTCGACCCCGTCACCACCGCGTGACCCGTTCCCGTACGGGCTCCGCAACAGTGCCGGACTCTACTCTGCTTTCGCAGGGCTACAGGTACATACATACGACGAGTCTCCATGGACTCCGTCGTGGGCGACGACCGATCCTGTCACCACCACTTCACCGGGCGAGCCAGAACTGCCCCGTACGTGGGGCACATTACGGCGGCGCCTGGAGGAGGAAGAAACGGGTAGGCTCTTCCCCCACTTCTACCACGCTGACCCCGACTCGGACTCTCCCGACGAGAGTTACGACTCCACTCGGGAGTGCTTCCACCTCGACGAGCAAACCGACCTCCAGGACGACGTCGACGATACCGCGGCCACCGAGGAAAGAGGAGGGGCCAACGCCACACCACCACGAGATGCCATCCCCCCAAGCCCTGATAGAGCCGATCCACCCCCCGACGTCCAGATTACGTAGGTCCGAGAGCTTCTCAGCAAGCTCGAGGAGGAGCGCCTGCGTCTTCAGCAGCTCGAACACGCCCTCGAGCGGGATCGAGGGCGTCCTCAGGGTGGAGGAGCTCGCGAGCGGGCCCGGGAAGTCCACCGGCAGATCGTCGAGGAGGGGAACGCCGAACCCCGAGTCTTCAACCGCGCCAGCCAGAATGTCGTAGCGGCCGCGATGCTGCTCCGCGACATGCCGGCGCCATCGACCCCCCAGGCACGGCGTATCAGGGACGAAATCCAGGGGCTGCTCCAAACTGCGGCCGTGCAGCAGGCGGAAAGCTCCGCCTCGAGGCGTCGAGGGGCTGCCTCCGAGCGACAAGCAGCGCCCCCTCGACAAAATCGGGAGGTCTCTGTCCACCAGAACAAGGCGCCCCAGGGCCCGGTCGAGCGACGGCCGGTCCAGGAGCGCCTCGTCGACAACCTCCCCCCTCGAGTGAACAATCGACGTCGGTACGGCGACACCGAGGCTCGAGGCTACAGTGCCCACCGAGGTGGGCGCTACGACAGCGACGAAGACCGATGCCGGTCTCCGGAGCCGCCGGGGCCCCGAGTCTTCGGTAGAACCATCCGGCGGGCCTCCCTGCCCGTACGTTTCCGACCACCCACCAGCCTGGTCAAGTACAACGACGAAACCAAGCCAGAGCTCTGGCTTGCCGACTTCAGGCTGGCATGCCAGCTGGGTGGAGCCAAAGATGACCTCGTCATCATTCGGCAACTCCCACTGTTCCTCTCCGACACCGCTCAAAGGTGGCTCGAGGAGCTGCCCCCGGACTTGATCCAGGACTGGACCGACCTGGTCCGGATCTTCGAGGGCAATTTCAAGGGCACCTACGAGCGGCCGGGCAACTCCTGGGACCTTCGCAGCTGCAAGCAGAAGCCAGGGGAGACCCTCCGCGCCTTCACCCACCGATTCTCGAAGCAACGCACCGCACTGACCCACATCTCCGACCACGAGGTCATCACGGCGTTCATCGCCGGGACAACCTGCAAGGAGTTGGTGCGGGAGCTGGGGCGAAACACCCCCAAGACCGCCAACGAGCTCATGGACGTCATCGCCAATTACGCAGCTGGCAAAGAAGCCGTCGGCGCCTTCTTCCAGATTCCCCCAGAGAAGGGGAAGGGCAAGGCGGAGGAGCCCGGGGGCTCGGACGATGGGCCCAAGAGAAACAATGGGCCCAGAAGGAACAAGGACGGCAATGGCGGCCGGAAGAAGAAGAAGAAGAACCAACCAGGCCGACGCAACGTCGAGCCCAACGTCGAGCATGACGATGAGCCCGATGACCTTGTCGCTGCGACGGACAAGCGGAAGCCTCGAGGGCCCCCTCCCGACGGGGGCGTCTTCGATAAGATGCTGAAGGAGCCTTGCCCCTATCATATGGGGCCGACCAACCACCGCCTCGAGGACTGCCGCATGCTCCGAAAGCACTTTGTCCCTCCTGGCCTCAGGAGAGATGACGGCAAGGAAGGCCCGCCCTGTGACGCCCACGTCAGGGGTGATGTCAAAAAAGGAGGCTTCCCCGAGATCCACGACTGCTACATGATCTACGGGGGACCCTCGACTCGCCTCACCACGCGCCAGCGCAAGAGGGAGCGTCGAGAAGTTTTTTCCATTCGGGCCCAGGCCCCGCGGTACCTCGACTGGTCCCATACGCCGATCACCTTCGATCAGGACGACCACCCCGAGCACGTCCCCAACGCGGGGGCTTACCCGCTCGTCGTCGGCCCGATCATCCTCAACACCCGCCTCACCAAGGTGCTCATGGATGGGGGGAGCAGCCTCAACATCATCTACGCCGAGACCCTCGACCTCCTGGGGATCCCGAGGACCATGCTCCTGCCCAGCGCGGGGGGATTCCACGGGATCGTCCCGGGGAAGAAGGCACTCCCGATCGGCCGCATCAAGCTGCCGGTTTGTTTCGGCGTCCCCTCGAACTTCTGAAAGGAAGAGCTGACCTTCAAGGTGGTCGCGTGGCGAGGCACCTACCACGCCATCATCGGTAGACCGGGATACGCCAAGTTCATGGCTGTCCCGAACTACACCTACCTCAAGCTCAAGATGTCGGGGCCCTCGGGGGTCATCACCGTCGACACCTCCTACGAGCACGCATACGACTGCGATGTCGAATGCGTGGAAAAAGCCGAGGCCCGTGAGGAGTCGGCTATCCTCGCGGCCCTCAACGACTTGTCCGGAGAGATCCCCGACCCCAAGCGCCACGCTGGCAACTTCAAGCCGGCGGAAGACACAAAAACCGTCCCGCTCGACCCCGGCCTCGCGGATGGGAAGGTGCTGACGATCAGTGCCACCCTCGAGCCCAAATAGGAAGCCGTGCTCGTCGAATTTCTCCGTGCGAACGCCGACGTGTTTGCATGGAGTCCCTCGGACATGCCGGGCATCCCGAGGGAAGTCGCCGAGCACTCCTTGGAAATCCGAGCCGGGTCCAAACCGGTGAAGCAACGCCTGCGCCGCTTCGACGAGGAGAAGCGCAGGATCATCGGGGAGGAGGTCGACAAGCTTTTGAAGGCCGGATTCATCAAGGAGGTACATCATCCCGAGTGGTTAGCTAATCCCGTGCTTGTAAAGAAAAAGAATGGGAAGGATAGGATGTGTGTAGACTACACCAGTTTGAATAAAGCATGTCCTAAAGTTCCTTTTCCTTTACCACGTATCGATCAAATAGTAGATTCCACTTCGGGATGTGAAACCCTTTGCTTCCTCGATGCGTATTCCGGCTACCACCAAATAAAGATGAAGGAGTCCGATCAGCTCGCGATCTCCTTCATCACTCCCTTCGGCATGTTTTGTTACCTCACCATGCCCTTCGGCTTGCGGAACGCCGGGGCCACCTACCAGCGATGCATGCTCCACGTCTTCGGGAAACACATAGGGCCGACCGTCGAGGCCTACGTCGATGACATCGTGGTCAAGTCCAGAACCGTCGGAAACCTGGTCGGAGACCTCGAGATCGCGTTTGGGTGCCTCAGGGCTAATCGCATAAAACTAAATCCTGAGAAGTGTGTCTTCGGGGTCCCTCGAGGCATGCTCTTAGGGTACATAGTTTCCCAGCGCGGCATCGAGGCCAATCCCGAGAAGGTAACCGCCATCACGAGGATGGGTCCGATCAACGACCTCAAGAGCGTGCAAAGGGTTACTGGGTGCCTCGCCGCCCTCAGTCGCTTCATCTCGAGGC
This sequence comes from Microstegium vimineum, assembly GCA_022036555.1. Classification (NCBI taxonomy): domain Eukaryota; kingdom Viridiplantae; phylum Streptophyta; class Magnoliopsida; order Poales; family Poaceae; genus Microstegium; species Microstegium vimineum. The sequence goes on along the minus strand of CM039134.1, from coordinate 5,864,284 downwards.
TCGGAGAGAAGGCCCTACCCCTTTACCGACTCTTGAAGAAGACGGAACACTTCGCGTGGACGGCCGAAGCCGAGGAATCGCTCTCGAGGCTCAAGGCCTTGCTCACCTCGCCCCCGGTCTTGGTCCCCCCGAGCCCGGCCGAGCCCCTCTTGCTCTATGTCGCAGCGACTACCCAGGTAGTCAGCGCGGTCATAGTGGTCGAGAGGGAGGAGGAAGGACACGCCCTGCCAGTTCAGAGGCCTGTCTACTTCGTGAGCGAGGTCCTTTCCGAGACCAAGACGAGGTACCCCCACATCCAGAAGCTGTTGTACGCGGTCGTCCTCACTCGGCGTAAGCTCAAACACTATTTCCTGGGCCATCCGGTCACTGTGGTTTCATCTTTCCCCCTCGGAGAAATAATCCAGAACCGGGAGGCATCGGGAAGGATCGCCAAGTGGTCCGCTGAGCTCATGGGGGAGACCCTCTCCTACGCCCCTCGGAAGGCTATCAAGTCTCAGGTACTGGCAGATTTCGTTGCAGAATGGACCGACACCCAACTACCCCCAGCGCAGGTTCAGAGCGAGCTCTGGACTATGTACTTCGACGGGTCGTTGATGAAGACGGGAGCAGGCGCCGGATTGCTATTCATATCACCCTCAGGGGTCCATATGTCCTATGTCATCCGCCTCCACTTCCCCGCCTCCAACAACGTCGCCGAATACGAGGCCCTCATCAACGACCTGCGCATCGCCATCGAGCTCGGGGTTCGACGCCTCAACGTGCGAGGGGACTCTCAGTTGGTGATCGACCAAATGATGAAAGACTCGAGCTGCCACGACCCTAAGATGGAAGCCTACTGCAAGGAGGTCCGAAGGCTCGAGGACAAGTTCTATGGCCTCGAGCTCAACCACGTAGCCCGTCGGTACAACGAAGCTGCCGACGAGCTGGCCAAAATCGCGTCTACTCGAGGCACAGTCCCTCCCGACGTCTTCTCGAGGGATCTGCACACACCGTCCGTCGACCTAGACTCGGGGGCTCCCGCCCTCGAGCAAGGGGTCGACCCACCCGCCTCGACCGATCCCCCCTCGAGCGGGGGAGAGGTCATGGAGATCGACGGGGCCGTCGCAGCGCCGACCCCTCCGACGGATTGGTGCGCGCCTTACCTCGAGTACCTGACGCGAGGCGAACTCCCAGAAGACCACACAGAAGCCCGTCGAGTAGCTCGACGTGCCAAAACCTACGTCCTATACGGGGATGGCCGCGAACTATATCGACGTAGCCCGTCGGGTGTACTTCAACGCTGCCTCACCCTCGAGGAGGGGAGGGCATTGCTGAAGGACCTACACTCGGGGGCTTGTGGCCACCACGCGGCGCCGAGAACGCTGGTAGGAAGTGCCTTTCGACAGGGCTTCTACTGGCCGACGGCTGTCAACGACGCCACCAAACTCGTTCGATCCTACCAGGGATGCCAATTCTACGCCAGGCAGACCCCCTACCCGCCCAAGCTCTTTAGATGATACCCATAACTTGGCCGTTCGCAGTATGGGGGCTCGACATGGTCAGTCCCCTGAAAAGAACCAAGGGTGGGCACACTCACCTTCTCGTGGCTATCGACAAGTTCTCGAAGTGGATCGAGGCTCGACCCATCGCCAACATCCAGTCCCGACAAGCCGTGCTATTCTTCACCGAAATCATCCACCGCTTCGGGGTCCCCAACGTCATCATCACCGACAACGGCACGCAGTTCACCGGCCAAAAGTTCCTGGACTTCTGTGACCATCACCACATCAGGGTGAATTGGTCCGCAGTTGCTCACCCTCGAACTAACGGTCAGGTCGAGCGTGCCAACGGTATGGTTTTGCAGGGCCTCAAGCCAAGGATCTTCGATCGGCTGAACATGCATGACAGGAGGTGGGTCGACGAGCTGCCCGCTGTGCTATGGAGTCTCCGAACGACACCGAGTCGAGCCACAGGGTTCTCTCCGTTCTTCTTGGTCTACGGGTCCGAGGCCGTCCTCCCCACTGACCTCGAGTACGGGTCCCCTCGACTGAAAGCCTACAGCGAGCAAGCCAACACGGTAGCCCGAGAGGACTCCCTCGACCAGCTCGAGGAAGCCCGTGACTTGGCCCTCTTCAAGTCGGCTCAGTACCAGCAGACGCTGCGACGCTACCACGACAAAAACGTGCGCAAAAGGGACCTCAACGTCGGCGACCTCGTTCTGCGCCGTCGACAAAGCAACAAGGGGTGTCACAAGTTGACACCACCTTGGGAGGGACCCTTCATCGTGGCAGAGGTGCTGAAGCCCGACACTTACAAACTGAAGAACGAGAAGGGCGAGATCTTCACCAACGCGTGGAACATCGAACAACTACGTCGCTTCTATCCCTGAGGCCCCAGGGCCTTGTACATTTTCGCATTTATGTACAAATTCTCGAATGAATAAAATGTTCTCGAAACACATTTCACATTCGTTCGTAGCTCGAAGGTAGCCTCGACTTTGCCCGGACAAAGTCGAGCTCCCCTCGGGGCTGACAGGAGGGCACCCCCCTCCTAAGTCCCCGAAAAACCCGAACGTTTTTTCGAAACTCGACTCTCCCTCTCGTTCTTTCCCTCGAGTACGCTTCATAACTAAGTAAAGGCGCCTCGAACTCCCTAAGGGTCGAGGGTGTCGTCGAGCCAGGGACCCACCTACGCCCTAGGGCTACGGTATCCCCGCCCGCCACCCCCCTTCCAGGGATACGAGCGTGCGTCGAATACTTAGTTCACAAGCGTCGACTTAGGCAAAGAAAAGCAGAGAGAGCTCGAGAAGTAGAAATAACAAGACGAACCCGTCTATAGCACTAAGGTAGCCTCGACTTTGCCTCAGCAAAGTCGAGCCTCCCTCGGGGGCTAACAGGGGGGCACCCCCCTCCTAAGTCTCCGAAAAACTCGAACGTTTTTTCGAAACTCGACCCTCCCTCTCGTTCTTTCCCTCGAGCACGCTTCATAACTAAGCAAAGGCGCCTCGGACTCCCTAAGGGTCGCGGGTGTCGTCGAGCCAGGGACTCACCTACGCCCCAGGGCTACGGTATCCCCGCTCGCCACCCCCCTTCCAGGGATACGAGCGTGCGTCCAACACTTAGTTCACAGGCGTCGACTCAGGCAAAGAAAAGCAGGGAGAGCTCGAAAAAACAAAAATCATTATGTGCATCTCGATCAAAATGCATTATATGCAAAAAGCCCTTGGGGGCTTGGCATTGTATCAGTACAAAGGCCTAACTATTACATCGACCTTCTTGTCCAGATATGGCTCGCAGGCCCGGGACTACCCGTCGACACCTCTCGAGGGCGACTCATCCACCGAGGGGATCACCTCGGGCTTGAAGAGTCTCGCCAGCAGGCCTCCAGGCACCTCTGCGTGATCCATCAACTCCTGGCACTTCGCGTCGTTCTCTTCCTCGGTCAGCTTCGGGTCGGTGGCGAACCCGTCGACAACGAGGTTGAGGTCCACGTCGTAGAGGGAGTTGACGACAGCGAGGGCCCGCTTCACGCCCACATGCAGGGCGACTCGGACGCTCTCTGTCACCCCCCGCGTCATGGAGTAGAAGCGGCACAGCAAGGAGTCCCCTCGAGCATCCTCCTCGACCTCCGGCTCCGGCTTGACCGAGAGGTCGTTGCAGAAGGTGTTGATGGCGGCCGCAAGCGTCGCGTTGAGGTTCGCCTCAGTGCCAAGGAGGCCCTGAAGATTGTCCAGGTCCTTGTGGGCGCGGGCATTCTCCTTCGCAAGCTCTTCCAAAACAAGCACGCAACAGTCAAAACCCAAAAAAGCAGAAAAAGGGTCGAGGCAGGACAGATTCTGCAACACCCGAAGCACTCACCTTGGGCCTGCACGTCCAGGGTGGAGTAGGCCTGCTCGGTCTCCTCGAGCTGGCGGCGGACGTCGTCAAGGTCGGAGGACTGGTCCTTGACCTTGGCCTCGAGACCCTCGATGGTTTTGTTTGCGTCATCGAGGGCCCTCCTCTGGTTCATCGCCACCACGCCCAAGGAGGTCGCGCGGGTCCAAGCCTTCTCCTCCGAGGTGGCCAGAGCGTCGCGCTCGCGGGAGACGGCGTCGAGGTCTCCCCGGAGCCCTTGGATGCTCTCGCTTGCCCGGGCCAGTTCTTCCCTCAGCCGGGCGGCCTCCTCCTCGGCCTTGCGCTGGGCCTCGAGGGCAGCATCCTGCTCCTGCCCGACGGTGACGGTCGACCGAAGGGCGTCGTCGAGTTTCCCTTGCGCCGACGACAAGGCCGCCCTTCGCGTGAGCGATCTTCGACTCGGCATCCTTCTGGACAGCCGCCGCCTCTGCCTTCGCGCGGGCGACCTCATCCCTCGCCTTATCCAGCGAGGCACGGAGGGTCGAGAGTTGTCCCTGTACCCGGAGAATGTACTGGGACTTCTCGTAAGACCTCACCCGCAGCAACTGACGAGGATAAAGACGAAGACCGTCAACAAATGGCAGCCAGACAATTCAAGTACAATCTAAGGTGGAACAGAACCTACCTCCATTCCCTCGCGTATGTCCGCGGCGGCGACCTCCGCAGCGCGACGTACCGAGTGTTCAAACCAGGCCCGATACTCCTCGACGTGCTCCCACCGTCGGAGCTCGGTCTGGTCGTCGAGCGTGAGGAAAACCCGCTCGGGGTCTCGAGGGTCCGCCACCTCGAGAACCTCCTGGCCCCACGCCACGCTGCGGGCGGCGATCCTCTGCTCGATCGTCCCCGTGACGTCATCGCGCAGGTCCCCCCCTCCTCGATAAGCGGAAAGGGGCGAGGCTTCCTCCGCCTGTCCTCTCCCGTCCTCTGGGCCGCCTCGCGAGGACGTCGATGGCCCCGCCAAGCCATCGCCACCGGTAGAAGAAGACCCCGGCCAGTAAGACGGCCATGCGCGATGAAGGACCCCAAAAAGTTAACACCCAGCAAGGCGAGCCCACTGCATCTCGAGTGAGTCGAAATGTGACTTACCTCGAGACAGTGGCCCCCCAACCTCAAGGGGAGGCCGAGCCACCTCCGGCTCCGCCCGAGGAGCTGCGATGATGGCCATTTCCGACGGGTCCACCAGCTCGGCCACCATCTCGTCCACCTGGGCGGGGGTGGACTCCATCAACATCCCGCCCTGTGCCGGCGCGGGCGTTCCCTCGGCGCGATCGACCGGACCCCCCTCTTCGAGCCCCGGCGTCGTCGAGGGGCCCTCGGGCGCGGCGGTAGTCGTACCCTCACGCTCGAGCTGGAGTCGAGCCTCCAGCGCAGCTAGACCCTCGGGCCAACGCCCCGGCGTTGGGTGAGCCGGGGCCTCCCCCTCGTTCGCAGGGGCCTGAGGCCCGACCACCTCCACCTCCTCGGCCGCGACCGCCATCGTCGAAAGCTCCGCGCACCCCGGGGCACCAGATGCGACTTCTTCCGACGGCCGCGCGGGCGCCACGACCGTCGCTTCGGCGGCCACCGCCGCCGGGCTCGCCTCCTTCGCCGTCTGAGCAGACGCCGAGGCCCCCTGTGCCTCCCCCCGCGCCGCCACCTCCTGGGCCGTGGCTGCCCGTGCCGCCTCGGGGGCAACCGTCGAAGGGGGCGGGGCGGCAAGACCGACCTCAGCGGCTGCTTGGACCGCAGCCCCCGTCTTCAGCTTCTTGGCAGGGGCGAGGGGCGCGGCTCCCTGCGGGCGCTTCGACCTGAAAAAGAAACACGTGCGCAACGGTAAGCACGGGTCATTATCGACAAAAAGAAAATACAGACAACGTCTATGAAAGCAACTTACCCCCTCGGAGCCCGGCGCTTCGGCGCGGTGACCGACGGGCTGGTCGAGCTCTTGAGCACCACCGCCCGAGGGGCGGGCGTCGAGGCGGCTCTTGGCACCTTCTCCCGGGCAGGTGCCGGCGGCGCCACCGCCGTCCCCTTGCCGGCCCCCACCTGCGCCGCCGGGCCCGGCGCCCGTGCGCTCGATGCAGCAGGCTTCGTGGGCTCGCTCGATCGACTCCTCGACGGCGGCGCCACCTTCGTCCCCTTGCCGGTCCCCACCTGCGCCGGTGGGCCCGGCACCCGTGCGCTCGACGCGGCGGGCGTCGGGGGCTCGCTCGGACGACCCCCCGACGAGGACCGCGACGTCTGCGACCGCGTCTGCCGCGGCACGACTTCCTGCGAAGCCACGGGGCGCTCCGCCCGTGGCCCAGCTTCGACGGAAGGGGCTGACATCGAGGTCGACCCCTCCCCTCCACCAGTTACAACGGCCGCCTGTTCAGGCGTCGTCTCCTCCTCCTCCAGGTCGCTCCAGTTCGTCGGGTCCTCTTCCTCATCCTCCTCGTCCTCCTCTTCCGAGGGCGACAACTCCTCCTCGAGACCCTCCCACCTCTGGTGGGCCCGCCGCTGATCCCTCAGCTCTTTCTCCCGGGCCCTCCTGGACGTCTTCGCCTTGGCCTTGTCCTTGTCGGCCTTCTGCTTCTCCGCGCGGAGGCGATTCGCCTCTTTCGTGGCCCAGCCCTCCTTCACCGGCGGAGGCGAGGGGCAATAGGACACATTCCCCTGCGGAATGCGAGACAATTAGAGCATGAGCAGAAAAGACGGAAGGGGCGAGCGCGAGGACTCTAACCGGAGGAAAGGACCTTACCAGCTCAAAGAAGCCCTCGTCCGGCTTCATGGGGATCTTCGCGATGTTCTTGGGGTCGAACCCCCCTGCGAAGAAACGGCGGACGCGGCTGACCACCCGGTCCGGGGCCAGTTCTTCTTCGACGAAGCGGCAGCCCGAGAGATCGACCCCCGGACCCATCTCGTCGATGCGGAGGGGTCGAGCCATCAGCGGCACAACCCGCCGTCGGTGGAACGCCGACGCGACGATCTCCGCGGTAAGCCCCTTCTCCTTCAGACGCTTGAGCGCGTCCAGCAAGCCGTCGAGGCGCTTTTGCTTGTCCGTCGGGACGCCATATCCCCAGCGGTCGGGCTCGGCGTCGAATGTCCTCCCGGTGTACGCCGGGAGCAGATTGTCGTCGTTCCTCAGGTAGAACCACCCGGAGTGCCATCCGGAGTGGCTCGAGGACGGCTTCGCCGGGAGCCAACACTTCGTCCGCTTGACGGAGATGCTGCAGCACCCGGCCCTGACCCTCCGGCGGGTACCAGCGGTGACCGAGCGTGGAAGATGCTGGCCTTGAAGATGTGGAGCCACAGCTCCCAGTGGGGCTCGATCCCCAGGTAGCCTTCGCACACCGCGGCGAAGATCGCCGCCTGACTGACGCCGTTGGGGGTGAGGTGCTGGAGCTCCACGTCGTAGTAGTAGAGGAGCGCGCGCAGAAAGCGGCTGGGTGGGGGCCCCAGTCCCGCCCGGTGGAAGACCTCGAACGACACCACATACCCCTCCGGCGGGTTGGGCTCGGCGTGATCCCGCGGCAGACACATCCACTCCGGCCTCTCCGCCGTGGTAACGGGCCGGAGAAGACCACTCTCCACCAACCCCGTCAGATGCGATTGACGGATCGAGGAGGCGGGCCAGTCATCGGCGCCGACGAGCTGGAAAGTGGTCATAGGGACGGTGGTTTGCTCGGACTTAGGGGTTGACGGTACGTTCCCTATCTTTCTCTTTATCTCTCGCTCGCACGGAGTTCCGGCTCGCGGGACGCCTAAGGCAGAGGCGGAGAGAAGAAGGCAAGGAAGACGAAGGCAAGGAGGCGGGGAAGGCAAGTGCGCGGAAAGAGCACCAGACCCCTCACCTTCGCTACTTATACGCGGGAGGCCAACGGACGGATCCGTCAAACAAGCAAGAGAATCTCTGCATTTAATTCGCCTGTACTCCCTTCCTCGTATTCCCTCCAGGATAAGGCGTCCCGTCCCATCATCGGGCTCCGCGCCGCACTCCGCCCTGCAACCGCCACTGTTGCGCCGAACGGACACCGCCTAAAAAGGCGCGCGGCCGGAAACGTCGTCTTCGAGGGTAAGGAATCTTGAGGCAGCGAAAGCTGGCCCTCGAAAGAGGGTTCGACAGCTACCCTCGAGTACCCGAGGCCAGAAATGACCTCGGGTTAGGACCTCGGTCCACCCCCAAAATCTCGAGGGGACAAAGGCCGGCCTACGAACGGGCTCGATAGCCCCCCTCGAGTACCCGAGACCTGACGGGGCCTCGGGTCGTCAACTGCAGTTCGTTCCATGGCCTCGAAGGGGTAAAGGCTGGCCCGTCTGGGGGTTCGACAGCCTCCCTCGAGAGCTCCGGCACAGGTATGTCCCCAAGTTCAATATAACAACCACCTGCTTTTCCCCTCGTCGGTCCACAAGGCAGGATTCCTCCTCCTGAGGATAGCGTCGGATGACGAACCATCCGTCAAATCTTGAGGGAGCGAAGGCTGGCCCTTACATAGGGTTCGACAGCCGCCCTCAAGTACCTGAGGTCAGGAAGGACCCATGGTTAACGGACTCCGGTCCACCCCCAAACTTGAGGGAGTGAAGGCTGGCTCCACGAACAGAGTTCGACAGCCGCCCTCGAGTACACGAGTCAGGGATGTCCCGGTAGCTCGAGAACGAACTCTCGAGGCTCCTTGGGACATATCCGAGGCATACCTAGGAACACCTAAGGATCCCTGCGCTGGGAGGCATCGAGCCACCAACTCCTATCGAATGGGGTTGGCACCTTGGTGATCCACATGGTCGTGCTTAGTAAGCCGTACGGCTTGCTTAACAATGAGAACGCCTCCGGGCCACTAGTCGACCCCTATCGAACGGGGTCGAGTTCTCACTCGGATTTTTACCCGTACAGGGCACCATTTCTAATGGACTCATGCCCGAGAACAGCTCACCGAGGACTTCGGGCTCGTCCTAACGAGGATAGCACGATGCTCTTCACCCCACAATCCGAACGAAAGGATCCGTGGGAAGGACGCTATGAGGTAGTGAAGGCCTAGCCATTCGAGGGCTCGAGGGCCCGACTACGCACGGCACCCCTCGACGAAAGAGGGTCGAAAAACTCGTAACCTGGCAGACAGAGTCGACCTCTCGGGCGGGGCGCTCTGACTCCAGTGGTGCTCGAGGGAGCGAAGGCTGGCCCTCGGTAGGGTTCGACAGCCGCCCTCGAACACTTCTCTTTTCAGGAAAAGGAATGGAATCGACCCCTCGACAGGGTGCCACGTCTCTAGGTATCCTTAAAAGACCCCACTATACAACGTATTTTAGCCCCCAGAGGAGTTCTTAATCACTCCTCTGGGGCCTCGGGGGCTACCCCCGCGGGGTGCGCTCGCGCGCACCCCGCGGAGAATCGGATTTCTCACTAACCCTGCAGGCCAAGGACAAAACCTCCGGGCAATCCTTACTCCCTCCGAGAAACGTGTATCATAGCCCCCAGAAGAGTTCTAAATCACTCCTCTGGGGTCTCGGGGCTACTGTCGGGTACGAAGGTAAGGGGTACCCTAAACCCTTCGATAAATTAACACTAAACATAGCAACCGTTTTTAAGGCAGGGACCAGCCCACTACTCCGTAAGGCGCGGCCCATCACTCGAAGGCCCCCCTACACCGGTTGTCGCGACGGGTCGCAGGCTGGCCCACCTCGACAAAAAAATGACGGGCGAGGGGGCGAGCGAACGACCCCCGGCTCCACCTCGACGACGGACGAGGGGGCGAGCGAACGACCCCTGGCTCCACCTCGACGAACGAAGGACGGACGAGGGGTCGAACGATCGACCCCCCGACCTCTGCCCCGACCTTTACCTCGACCCCTCGACCTCTACCTCGACCAGGGGTCGAGCGAACGACCCTCGGACGAAGGGCTCGATTAACCCAACTGCTCCGGCATGGGTTAAAGTGAACCCACCTAACGACATGGGCGCCCGCGTCCACTTTCAAATCCGCCAACTCCCCGTCAGGTCCCCGATTCCTGTCAACTGTGCCGCCACTGTCGCCACTACGCGAGTACGGACTCCAACAGTACCCCTCGGAAAGTGAACAGTGCGACCCTCGACGGCGATTTCGGGAATGCAGCAGAGTCACGCAGGGCTCGACCCTCCCCCTCGACCGGGAGGCTCGACCCCTCTCTCCAACAACTCCAGTACGGAAGCCGTCCCGTCCGCGCCGTCCTGCTTCAGCCATGGGACTTGTGCCCGCCTGCGGACGCTGCACTACGACGACTTCTACTGCCACCACGACCGGGGACGCCAGAAGGACGGGAAGGTCATGCCGCCACAGTGCTCAACGTCTCTCCGCCAACACTGTGCCGCGGATACGCTACCCATACTGCCACTGTTAGGACCCTGTACCCTCGGACCTCCCCTTGGTCTATAAAAGGGGACGCCGAGGTAGAGAGAGGAGGAGGGGACTTTGGACGGCCAATCCGACTTTCAGAGGCTGGATCGTACTTTCGTTCTCAGGGACCCCAGTTTAGACTCCTACACTCCACACTCCACACACCCCGCCACTCGATCGACCCCTCAGGTGGCCGACTCCGTGTAACACAGCTTGTACCCCCTTGTACGAGCACGCTTCGGGTGCGAGATAATACAAGTCATCCTCCCCCCGCTGAACGTAGGGCCTTCTTTGCCCAAACCAGGATAAACCTTGTGTCCATCTTGCATCACGTCTAAGAGAGGGAGCACGCGATATACAAATTTACTCGTTGGTGGTCTTGACCCCCGGGTCATAACACCGACAATAGGGGTTCAGGAGAAGCAAACTGGCTGTTTCTGAATAAAATTACGTCTTCTTTGCTCGATGTCTTCTTTAGCCTGTGCTGCAATATCACCTGATGAGAGTCCTTCACTTTGGAAGATCTGGTGGTTTCTTTCCATCCAAACAATCCATATGATGTCGTTGGTGCGGATTTATGTAGCATATATTACCCTTTAACTTATACTTTGCTTATCCTTTAACAAATTCTGTGGTAGTGGAAGCGACATTTTTCACTATCAGTAACTTTGTCAAGTAAACAGGTAATCTTGATTTATAGATTCATTGAATTGACCTTATATTGGATAACAACATTTATTTTTATTTAGTTATTGGGCAGAATGAAGCTTGTTTTTCATTAGATATTTCCAAGATCCTTGTTTTGTCAGCTTCATTCAGCAAGTAGGGTCAATATGAGACAATGATGATGGGCAGCACATCCTGTTGATAGTTGTTGAACTGCAAAATGTTTGTGTAATAAAGGCACAGTGCTCATTTTTTTCGCATAACATTTGTATTATCAACCTTGATTTCATCTTTGCAAGAACATTTCCTGTGTGTTATTTAGAAGTACCACCTCATTCTCTGCTTCATTGTCTATCACAAAAAATGCTGACTCAGTACTGCAAGAATCTGATGTCACATTTTGCATCTACATACAACAAGCCAATAGTTTCTGATTCTTTGGTGATACACACCTTTTATATTTATATTGTCTGATCAATTATAAGGCTATAAAAGCTTATCATCAACCGTTTCTTCTATGAATTTAATCTGAATAGTCTGGCAAGAGGTATCCATATGTGGTGGTGCATCTGTGTACAGTGGTCAGATCGAGAGGAGGTTTCTCCAGGTAGCTTGATGTGAAGGTATATATGGAACTGATTGCACTATTCTTGTTATGTTTTTATTCTACTAAATCTGCTATAATATATATCTGTTAATTTCAAGCACACAAAATTTGTCTGAAATTCATCCATTGAGATTACTTTCTTCACGCAAACAGAATGTATCCACATTTTAATTTGAACATCATAGTGAGTAGGGCATACCTTGCCGCCAATATTGCACCCAGAAATATGCTATTACGAGGAATCAGTTCTGCAATTTTGCGCACACCAGATCTATTTATTTTCTTATGAAATCTGCTTAATTACCCTTGTCTTTTGCACCTGTATCATTTCATTCACATTATCCACGTATTAGTTGTTTTCTTACCCTTTAAGTTGTAACAATTCATTCGCGATATCCATTTATTATCTGTTTTCTTACCCTTTAAGTTTTGTACTTTCGTCAGTGATATTTTTCTAAAGGAAATAGTAGTTCTGTCCCAAAGCAAAGCAACAGGAAAAATGGTGACAAATTGTTGACATTGCTGATCATTGTGCTTCTATTGGTGAAAGGAACAGGAGTTCCATGCTGAACAACTGCTACTACAAGAAGAAAACTGGCAAAAAGGATCACAAAGAGCCTTACAGCCTGATGCTCAACCGAGCAAAGGTCCTAGCTCTTTGAGAAAGGGGGAAAGGAGGGAGAGGATGGATTGTATTTGCATCTCCAAAGAGATTGCACTTAAAACTAGGATCGACTAAGATGATGGCTTCAATGGTGATGACTGAGCCACTGAAGGAGTCAGCCTCTCCTCTGATTGGCTGCTCCAGCAGATGTCATTGAGTGAAGGTCTTAGGCCCTTGTTGCAGAACCTCTCGTACTCCAACGTGTCGCCTGCCGACTTCTTCACCTCGACGACATAAAAGGCCGGTGTCACCTCGAAGATCTCGGCGTCGATCGCAAGCTGTCCCTTCCTCCCTTCTTTGGACCCCTGCAGCTTCACCAGTCCGTCCTGTTTCTTCACCATGAAGCGCTCTGTCTCAGCAATCTGCTCCAGCTTTGACACTATTGCTGACGCCGGCTTCTGGGTCATGAACCGTGAGTTGCTGGCCTTCTGCTCTTGGTCCACCCCGAACAGGCCTGACAGATCAAATCCTCTGGAGTGAGAGATGATGTCGAACGCGTTCAGGCTCGTCGGCTTCAAGGAGCTGCCCGCCGCTGGCTGTTCCACCTTGCTGCCGCCTTCATTGTCGGCGGTGCTGAAGGCAACCTGAACATCCTTGAGGCTGTTGGAGCCGTGCGGCTGCGCCAGCATGACTGCCGGCTTGTACCCCTTCTTGAACCACGGGTGCTCGACCAGCTTCTCCATGGTGATCCTAGTGTTTGGGTTGGGGTCGAGGATCTTGGACATGAACCGGCGCAGATCAGAGGAGAACCACTGCGGGTACTTGACGTCACCTCTGCTGATCCTGCGGTACATCTCCATGAGATTGGCGTCATGGAAGGGGAGGTAGCCGGCGAGGAGGACGAAGAGGATGACGCCGCAGGACCAGATGTCGGCCTTGGCTCCGTCGTAGCCCTTCTTGTTGATGATCTCCGGCGCGACGTACGCAGGCGTGCCGCAGGTGGTGTGCAGCAGCCCGTCCTGCTTCTGGCACTCCCTGAGCGCGCTGAGGCCGAAGTCGGAGACCTTGAGGTTGCCGTGCTCGTCGACGAGGAGGTTCTCCGGCTTGAGGTCCCGGTGGTAGACTCCACGGCTGTGGCAGAAGTCGACGGCGCCGATGAGCTGGTGGAAGTACCTCCTGGCGACGTCCTCCTTGAGCCGGCCCCGGGCGACGCGCGCGAAGAGCTCGCCGCCCCGGACGTACTCCATGGCGAAGTATATCTTGCTCTTGCTGGCCATCACCTCGTGCAGCTGCACGACGTTGGGGTGGCGGACGAGGCGCATCACGGAGATCTCCCGCTTGATCTGGTCGATCATGCCCACGCGCAGCACCTTCTCCTTGTCGATCACCTTGATGGCCACGCTCTGGCTGGACGCGAGGTTCCGGCCATGGTACACCTTGGCGAAGGTGCCCTGCCCGAGCATGCGCCCGAGCTCGTACCTGTTCATGAGGATGGTCGGCTTCTTCTCCATCCTTGTTGATTCGTTGACGACGACGACGACAGCAGCAGCGACAGCTAGCGCTACAATGGTTCACAAGCGTCTGCTCTGTGCCACTTCTTGCCTCTAGCTTCCTCTCTCCCTGGCAGGTCAGGGAGGAGAGGAAGGAGAGGTGAAGAAGGGCGACAGAGCGAGGCGCTGTGATAGGAGGAAACTAACACACACACGACTGATGTGAGTGCTCAGGATCCTCCTCCAACCGGGGAGGAGAAAAAGGAGGAGCAAATCAATCTCTTGTGGTGGTTAGAGCTCTCCCTGTGACATGAGGCCAGAATTTGCTCTTCCTCTCAGATGGATCAGCTCACTAGTAGCTGACTAATAATAGGCAGCTTTGTGTTTGTGTTGGATACTTGGATGGCTGTGGTTCTGAGTGCTATTTGTAGGATCTCGATACCTACTGGGTACTGGCTGACTGACTGTGACTGCCGAGTGCAGCAGCTTAGCTAGCAATGTAATGCTGGCATTTTCTACTCAGTTATTGCATGTGTCTTTCGTGATGGAAACCAGGTGATCAATTATTTGAGATGTCATTGCATTTGCATCTATGATTGGTTTCATTTCATCCAGATCGAGAACAGGAAATTGGCGAACCGCCATGTGGGCAACTGATTATGGTATGGTATGGTGTGTAGTACTGTAGCAGCAGCTTCCAAGTTACAACATGTCAGATATCTAGAGCTGCTCGTGGCCATCAGCTGGCCATGTCTGATGCTTCTATAAAAAGATGTTAGGTTTTCTTTGAACAACAGTTTGGCGGCCATGCTTGTGTATGTATGTACGTTCTTGTACAGTTTGGCCATCGTTTGATCCAAAGTCTGGTGCCATCAAGATCATGCAACTGATACCAACCTGTCTTCCTCTGCGTTCCATCGTTTTACTTGTGGTCTTCTGAATCTGTACATTGCGTGTACACAAAAGGGGTCTTCTTGTATTGTATCTAAGCATGCATGACTGCAGCTTTGAAGGGTCCAGTTCCGTCATCTCCTTTTGCAGCATTACTAATCGCACACTACACACCACACGGCCACACCAAATCTGAACATTACAGTATATTGTAATCTGGTTATGAAATTCTTAGAATCTGGTTTTGTATTTTCCCACGTCTTCAGCGAAAGGAATCTGCTAGAATTCATGAGCACACCTGACCCAATGGGGACACCTGGTTGGCTGAAGCGCTTTGGTTTGGTCCCTCGAACGAGACTGAATACCGAACGAACATAGCACAGTAGGGAGCTGTTGCTACTTGCTAGAGCCTGATCCCTGATCTGTACATGCATGGTTCTAGGGTCACTGTCACAGGAGGTACTCTTATCAACCATGCAAAAATGATTGATGTCCAGCAAAAACTTAGCTGCCATCTCATAGGCTTGTGTGAGTTATTAATCAGTTAAGGCTGAGCCAAGTTCAGTTCAAAGTGATGACTTGGCAATTGGCATGCATGAATATACACGCAGGTTAGTCAGATACACTGTTCGCATAACGCAGTTTATGTACTACCAACATATTTTTAATTCCTCCGACAACATGGACGGATAAGATCGACAAGAACGTGCCTTCATTTTCAATCGGATCTTAATTTGTATCAATATTTGCCGTATGGTTTGGAACCACTACTGACCTGCCAATTCCTAGATTTTTTTTGGCAACTTGGGTGAGCTTCTGTCATCGTCTTAATAGAGAGAAAATAAATTAAAACATCATTTTTGTTCGATGGACTAAATTAAACCATGATGGTTGTGTATTTTCTTTTTATTATGGATCATGTATTTATGCGCTGCTCCTTTCGTCTAGAAACAAAAGGACATGAATTTTATTTTTATTTTTGTGATGAGGAAAAAAACATGGCTCTGATGGCTACATATTGCTAATTCATATATCTTCTATTCAAATAGAGGAGTTAATTTGTTGACAGTTAAATGTCAGTGTCGTGTTAATTTGTTCACAGTTAAATGTCAAGGTCGTGCCAGTGTCAAATGCATGTATAATTTGGACATAAATAAATAAATAAGCAGCATTGAGTGACATGTGGAGTGTTTCTAAGGCTACTGATCATTGATATATCGGGTACGAAGGCTCAGAGCTTTTGGATAATAGCTTTGCACTGGTGGTACATAGTTAGCAGCAAAGGCAGGCCAGAGGCGTTATCACAAAATTAAAGAACAAAACCAAATCATGATTCACGAACTGTACCAGTGTTTAAACATCGACTCAGTTTAAACTCAGTTGGGTCTAAACACCCGCAAATACTCAGACTTGAATTCTGTGAATGTTTATGTCCTAGTGATAAAACTATTTGTAAAGTGCATGGCCAAAGGTTGTTACAAATATTCACTCAGTGTACAATAGTTAGACCACATTTGTCTGAACTTTTATCTTTATGAATTAGTATTATTACAGTACACTCATAGATTTTTGGAGTGAAGAGAATAAGAAAAAGGGCTTAGAACAACAGCAATTAACATGATCAGGTTTCACTATATTAAAAAAACTACATCATTTACTGAGAAAGAAACAATCACCTCTCTTGGAGCAACAACACAACTGATCAATAAGATATTGATCAATAACCTATAGTTTTCAACCACGTTCAGGATCAGTGGTACATAGGAAATTTTGCCTAAGAACTGTAAGAAGTATGCTTATGTGATGGCCCGAAACCACACTCTTGTAACTTTTCTCTTGACCTCAATGCCCAGGAAATAAACTCATCAAGTGTAACTGCTAAGGGGATGATGGTACAGGATCCTCATATTCTTCCTCGTCTTTACAAGCCTTTAGATAATAGAGTTGCCGCCTTAGATGCAGTATCTGTCAGCACATAAATAGTTACTGTATACCAGATACTCTCCCTGCTAGTATAAGGAAATTTTTTGGCATTCATAATAATTGAAAGGCAGAGTCCTGCCATTTGTTTAAAAAAAATGAGAAGGAAACAACACATGATAAATTTGTTCTCCAATGACATTACAATAGAACAAACCGTGGAAGGAGCAAAAGGCGTGTGAAAGATTATTGTGATAACGTTCTACTTTAGGAGAGAGATGACCTTTATGCAGTTGAAAATATATGCTGCTTACAGTTTTCTATGCCAAGATGACCTTTGCAATTTTCTATGCCAAGGTGCACCTCATAGAAAACTTGTATCCTTAATATGGCGTGAGTGAGTGCTGAGCTCTGGACCTTAGAAGAAAGGCACATGCAGGACCAGAGTCCCTTTTTTTCTTTATTATAATGAAACAATATCAATTTGGCTTTCTAAGACATCAGACTTTAACGAGTCAGAGAACATCGGCACCTCACGCTCACACCCTGTGAATACCGAAAGGTGAAGCAAAACAGCTCCCCACCATCCCTCTAGAATTTGTCATGATTTGCCGAAGAAAAATGTGTGCATCTTCTTTGCCAGGAAAGCATTTTCCTACGGGTGCAAAAGTACACGATTAGGGACGCTTGGATTGTGATAACGCACCTCATGTTTAAGTATATCAGGTAGATGTTCTGTTGAAACAAGAGTTTGAAATTCAGCTTTCAGCCTCTCATCTATGATGCCTGACCATGTGCCAGGATGCAAAGCCAGCAGTACAACAGTTAGAACATCTGTGCTTGATGGATATTTGATGATTTCATCTCTCTTGTTTGAATTGTAAGAACTCCTGCTGCAACAGGACATTGGTAAAAGCATATCAACACCCTGTTCATTGCCTTCAGATACCATAAAGCCTGAGATAACAGTCTTAGGTCCATCACCATTCGCTGGAATACATTTGAAACATGTTTCACTGCAGCAGAAACCGTCACTTGATGCAAGGTTCCCTGATAGTATTGCTGCCTGTTGACTGCACACAGAGGCTGCAATCCTAGTAACAGAATCTTCACTTGACGGCGAACAATTACAGCATTGGATACTAGCAGATTGCAGGTCATGGACTATCATGAATAGCCTGGTATCACGTACTTGCTGTAATACATTTTCCTGCAGATGAGCGCATGGCATGCTATGTAAGGGAGCAAAAGTTTTGATCCAGCAGCAGAAAATGAAATGGAAAATCGACCTTCATTAAAAGTCTTTCTCTCTCCCCTTTGCTTAAGCATTGCCCACATCCCTCTTTTCTCCTAACTTCAACAACCCATTTGATAAAAGATCCAGCATTAGTTGGAAAAAAACCAATCAAATGGGACAAAAGTGTCGGAACATTATCAAGATTCTCAGTCTTCAAAAGATTAGGTAAATCTTCAACGCAATATTTTGCCATGCTTTTCCAGCTTTCGTCTCTGCAACTCTGCAGAAACTGAAAGTAATGAGCAAAACAACCTACATCAAATGTGTTCACTTGCATTCAACAGAACGAGCATCAGCATTTTTTACCACTGTGTAAATCGATGAAGGATCTGCACTGTGCCTTGACACAAGCATGAACCTAACAGATAATAGAAATGCCATTTTTTTAAATGCAAGGCCTACAAATGATAGATATGATCATATGGAAGAAAACTCAATTGCACATTTGCACTGCAACTTTTAAAATGCATATGAAAGAGCATTACAAATATACTGCAGGCACAACAGGTACTGAAGTGAAATTGTCTATGAGCATTACAAATACAGAAGAAATAACAAGCTGTAACTGAAAAAAATAATAATGCCTGACGTACCTACCTGTGCAATTACCAACCTCAAGTGCCAATATATGAATTACAACAGTTTCTATATCAATACAAAACATAAAAACCCCACCAAGCAAACGAGGCACTCTTATAAGTTAACATCACAGCAGGCCTAGTGCTAAAAGGTCAAGGAAATATAAGCAACATCTCAAACCACCAGCTACCGATTTTTCATTTTTTTTTATACTCTGATATTTGCTTCCACTAAATCCTAACAAGTCAGTAAATCATAGCTCAAAGTTCTATCTAGATTTGCTTAATCCAAGTTGCAACGTATACTAGCTTACATAACAAGACAGAGAATTGAAGATAAAATATACCCCCTGAGAAGTCCAGTTGATTCATCGGTCGTGTTCATGGCTTCCCAAAGAAGTGTCAGTGGAACCCAATGAGGAGGGTATTTGAAGCGAGCGACATCCAAGATTAGCGCCATATCCTGTCCAGCGTGGTAGCCACCGATTGGGGAGAAATGCCCGGTTCCGGTCTGCAACAGAGGACATGATAGAAATCCGGGACGAGAAACTCAAACAATTATCCAGCATTTTGTGCATAAATAAACAATCCGATCTGAATCCAAAGGATCATATGAATGAGTCGATTGGCAGGGTCGCACTCTCACCTGTTTGAAATGCCTCCTGTTGTAGGAAGCGATGAGATGGCAGTCCGTGGAGGAGGCGCAGCGGACGAGGTGGCGGCGGAGGATAATTATGTCATCGTGTGTTATAGTCTTTGATTTGATCACAACCAAAATCTATAAGTTCTCCAATGAAGTGGAGTTCTAGTGTTTTGGTATTCAAAATTTAGTATAAACGTTTCTTACTAAATGTCTCCTAGTGTAGATTCTCAAGTACTATGAATAGTGGTAGTGTCTGATACTACTTCAAAACACTAGAAGTCTACCATTTTAGTAGTGGATGTCAGAGTATAAGTGGTTGTTCTTTCTCATTCATTGGCTTAAGCTTTCAGATTTAATCACTGCTTGCAAAATAATTCTACGCTAATGTCTAGCTATTCCATTTTTCTTCTGCAAAATATCTTTTTTTGCCCCCTAGTTTCAAATTACAAGTCGTTTTTGGCTTTTCTTGATACAATAGTTTTTGTTATGTACTCTCTCTGTCCCTGAGTAGATAGATTTCTAAAGTTGTGTCAAATATTATTTTTTTTGAACTTTAACTAATTTTTAGAAAAAAATATATTAAAAGTTATGGTACCAAATTAGCATCATTAGATTTACCAAAGAGTTACAAAGGAAGTACTAGATGTAGGTTATGTCTAGATATATAACTTTTATTATGTCTAAAAAAATTAAAATAATTTATAATTTAGAAGGAAGGGAACGGAGGAAGTAGATTTTATTGAAGTCAGCAGTGTGAATGATTCGTGCCTTCTGAACCTCATCATTCATCAACCGTGTTACGTGTGGCTAGTATACCTAAAGGCACAGGAAGTCTCATAATTTACATATGTTATTATTATATATAAAAACACAAAGATTACACACTTTTTTTTTTTGACTCCAGGTATCTTGACACTCGCCGCCGGCCCAGCAGCCGCGGTGAACTTGCCGGCGTAAAGAGACCAGTAAAGAACGAACCAGAGACCCGACGACCTCAGCGCTCCCTCGCCGCTTCTCCCGGCACACCATCGTCGATAGACCGCGGCCCCGGTCCTGTGCTCCCTCCCTCGGGATCTTCTTTGTCGGCGGCGCCGCTCGGAGGCGCTCCCACGACGTCGGGGTCGGCTGCACCGCTCGGACGCGCGCCGGTGCTGGGAGGAGCCGGAGGCCTACCTTCGCGTCGGTGCTGCCTCCACAGGTACCATAGGGTTGCGGTACTCACCACCACAAGCATTGCCGCCATGGCAACCTTGGTTGCGGTGGACCAGCTGCCATCGTCGTCCGCCGTCGGTGCTGACGAGGCCGCAAGAACCACGCCAGCTATCGGTGCCGGCGGTGCCGGCGATCCCTTGACCTTCGGGGACGAAGGACCCTCGTCCGCCGGCGCCGACGAGCCCTCGACCGCCGGCTCTGAGGACGAAGACGGCCAGGGGAGATGGTCGGCGATGTCGGGAATGTGTTCCCGTATGGTTTCAAAGAGAAACAGTTGCACAGCCCTCTGATGAAGGTAAGGTCGCATTTGTAGCAGCGCCCAAAGGGCTGGCGGCGCCATTCTTGGGATTGGATTGGAATTGGAAATGGAAAGAAAAGTCGGGTTCAAGGTTGAGGGAGAGGCCTCTGGGCGGTTGGTTTTATTGCTGTCTCGCCCAACTCTAACCGTCTTGGATTTGTCTCCTATTGAGGGTCCTGTACAGTTGCCGTTTGATGATGGAGCCGGTGACACGTGGCGAGCATCAGCCAGGGGCGCACGCGAGACGGAATACACCCATCAGGCCATCACCCACCCATTTTCCCCCCCTAAACTGACATACACTCGGACAAGTCATTGGCTGTGACCCATTACAAAAAACGGAATAAATTAAACCAGTTGAAACTGGAAAAATGAACGTTCCTCCTTGAAATTACCTTACCTCATCAAGAGCCAATAGATGATTTTCTTTTTTTAAAAAAAAACACCAAAAACAAGAAAATAAAAGGCCCACCAAGCAAACGAGGCGTTCTTATAAGTTATTTAATGTCATATCATGCCTAGCGCCCTGAAACAACCATCTACAGACTTTTATTATTATTATTATTTTGAGAAAAATCCTATGATATTTGGTTCCACTAAATCCTGATGGTCAGTAAATCGTAGCCCAAAGTTCTACTAGATTTGCTTAATCCAAGTTGACAAGATAGGAATCCCAACTGCATAATGTTGGTTAAGGAAATGCTTTTTAGATAAAGGTCGGTTAAGGATGTAAAATGATCAATAGTATTTGCATGCTTCGTCGAGTGGAAAACAGAGAAGAGAAGGTACCCCCATAGAAGTTCAGTTGATTCATCAGTCGTGTTCAGGCATATCCAGGATGAGCGCCATACCCTGTCCAGGCATGGTAGCCCGATTGGGGAGAAATGTCCGGTTCCGGTCTGCAACAAAGGACATGGCACGCATATATCAGACTAATGGCAAACGACAAACTCAAACAATTGTCCAATATTTTGTGCATATATAAAGTTATATCCAATCTGAATCTAAAGTATAATAGAACGAATCGGTAGGATATCACCCTGTTTGAAATGCCTGGCAGTCCATCGAGAAGCGCAGCGGACGAGGTGGCGGCGGAGGTCATCGACGGTGACCTGGTGGGCGCGGAATGGCCGGACCTTAGCGCCGGCGCAGTGCGCGAGACAGGCGACCTTACCCAAGGTGATGCCCCTGGCCTTGACCGCGTCGAGGGGCTCGCAGTCGCAGCAGTCGAGCATGGACTCGTCGAACCACCGCCAGGGTCGATGGCAGCGCCTTGAGGACGACGGCGAGGGAGGCGAGGCCGCAGCCCGCAGAAGGCCGGCTCCGACTGCGTCTGGAAGCAGGAGGCGAGGCCGAAGAAGCCCTCCATGGTGCCGCCCTCCAGGGCCTCCGAGAACAGGCGCTTGCCGTCCGCCGAGGTGAAGTCCACCGCCGGCGGCGTCGGGAGCAGGAGCACCCGCCGGTACAGGGACGGCCCCGCCGTCGCCATTCGCCTCCCTCCCTCCTGGCTGCTGGCTGGATGATCGATTGTTCTGGTCTCTCCGTCGATGCTGCTCTGATTCGTCTCGTCCTTGCAGCCTGCACACACACGGTGGCAGCAGCAGCAGCGGATGCGAATTTAAACTCGTATTCGGAATTTTCAAAAAGCAGTAAATTAATAAAGGCTTTTGAAACAGCTAGCACCACGTCTGAAGTTGAACCCTCGGGCGGCAACGGCAGCAGGGACGGGGCCCCACAGCGGGGCTGCGGCCTGCGGAAGTGAATGAAATGGCACTAGCGGAGTAGCGGGCTAGCGTCGTGGACCGTGGCGGCCCGGTTTCTACTCTTGTGGGCCAACTCGGAGATGTGATTAAAATGACAACGGTTTCTATATCTAGGTATACATAGCAAAATGGATAAACCAAAAAAGTTAAAACGACATATAATTTGAAACCGAGGGAGTACCAAATATTGATATAAAACCATGATGAGACAATTGTACCTAATATCTGCATTTATCCATTCAGGGTAGTTTTTTGGTTTAATAAACATAATAAATAATAAATAATAAATATAGCATTATGGGCCTTTTAATAATGGAGTCTTTTCTAAAAGCATTAACCACCAAGTTACTTGTGTAATTTTGATTGAAAATTAAATTTATCGTTGGTGGACCCTAGGTTTCTTCTTTTAAGATAAAAATAAATAAGAGTTTATTGAAGCGTGGAAACCACTTCAATCATGCAATTTGGTAAACAGTAGGCTCTGGTTCCCTTTCGATACACTAGCACATGCTCGTGTGTTGCAACGGGAGACTCAAATTTTTCTACACACTAAAATTAGGTTGAGCACCTCAAAATTTTCCACACAGTAAGAGTGAAAAACAAATGGTTCAACATACTATTATGAGCCACATTTAGATAAATAAACATCTATTTTTGTCAAACAACCACAATTAGAATATCAAAAGGGGGCAAGGAATAATCATAGATAAGCATCATTACAAAATCTGTAACATGAGGCATCATATTTCATAGATAATTAATTTTGCAACCAGCTAAAGCTGGTCATATACTGAATCTACAGGGCTTGTGTCATGGGCAGCCAACAGGCTGCCGGACGCGGTTGTCCTAGTTGGGCCTTAAGCCCATTAGTGTTAATTAGTGTCTCTGTTAGTTATTTAATTATATTAGAGAAAGTAGGAATAGTACCATATTGTCTAGGCACAAGAGGTGTTAGTCCTATGTACCCTTTATATTCAGTCCACAAGGCACAATAGAAGACAAGCAATGAATTATGAAACAACTCTAGTCCCCCTCAATCTCTCAAGCTCTAGGCAAAGCATAAGGCCTAATTATCTCCATCTATCCCCAATATCCATCTATATACATTACATCTGGTATCAGCAGTCCTGTCGATCCTCGTCCAAAAAAAAATCCCCCGATCAGCCGCATCTCCATCTTCCTCGCGCGCCGCCGCGCCGCCACCCCACCTCGTCGGCCACCAGCAGCCCAGCCGCCGCGCCTGCAATCCGCGCGCCGCGTCCCCTCCACCACGCTCGATCTAGGTCAGCCGCCACGCCGTTCCCTTGCGGCCGCGCCGCTGCCAGCCACCGCCGCCCGATCCCCAGCTCGCGACCGACCGCGCTGCCGCCAGCCGCCGCCACGGATCCATCCACCACCACAGGCCAGCCGCCGCGACCCTCGCCGCCGCAGGCCCCGCCCCGCCCACCCCCAGCCGCCTACCAGCCGTCGCACCACACTCCCGCGCCACCCCCAGCCGTCTACCAACTGCCACCCGACCGCGGATCCTTCAACGCAGCCGCCCGCGCCCCACCCCCGCCGCCGCGGATCAGAGCCCCCCCCACCAGCCGCTGCCCCCTCCCCACCGTCCGTCGCCGCCGCAGCCCGCGGGGATCTTCGCCGCGACTTCCGCGATCCGCGCCGCCCTGTGCCTCCTCTCCGCGCGCGCCTCCTCCGCTCCGCTACTCCAGCGAGCGGCCACCACCACCACCCCGCCCTGTTCTCCGCGCGACCGTGCACGACCGAGACAGCGACGCCGGGGACCCGACGTTCACGGCCCAGGCAGGCACGACGTCTGCTGCTCCGCAACTCCGTCGCCCCCACCATCAAGCACCCTCGATGGATTTTCCTCCGTTCGATGGGACCTCCGATCCGGCGGTCTTCGTCAACAACTGCGAGCTCTACTTCCGCCGAAAACGCATCATGGCGGAAAAACAGGTATGGATGGCTTTCCGCAAGTTGGAAGGTGACGCCCGGGTTTGGTTCCTCCAACTCCAGGAGGATGAAGGTACCCTGGTGTGGCGTCGCTTCACCGAGCTCCTGCGCCTGCACTTCAAACCGACTCCGTGCCCCGACCTGCACTCTCAGATGACCCTTCGCATCGACAACAGCCTGCGCATCCTTGCTAAGGTGTCCGCACTACTGGCGCGGCTCGAGGCGAAGGACAAGGAGGACCGTGAACGCCGGGCGGCTGTATGCCTCCAGGCAGCAGCACAGGGACTCCTGGCACGCCGCAGCGCACAGTCTCTTCGGGCCACAAAAGCGTCGAAGGAGCAAGCAATGGTGCGCCTCCAGGCAGCAGTGCGAGGATTGTTTGTCCGTCGCATGATGCAGCAGGTGCGCATGCTCCTCAACTCGTCGCTGTCGCGGCCTGCTGCTCCAATTGCAGTGGAGGTCCAAGTATGGGCACTCCCCTTGCAGCAAACTCGCAGCACCGTCCAGCATCAGGCATCCAAGGCTATGGGCGTCACATTCACCCTTGTTCCTGCGGTGGTGCTAGCCTCATCCAACATAACGGGCTGCTTCAAACTCCACCCTTCAGCTCTCATGGCGCTAGCAGAGGCGCTCTTCCCATGGGATCCAGGAGGATATAGTTGTATTTTAGTCTTAAATAAAAATGGTAAGCCGAGATGTAAAAGGCTTTACCCTAGGTCGCGTCAAATAAGCCTGCGGCAACTTTCCAGCTCGAGGACGAGCTGGGTCTCTAAGGGCGGGGGAGATGTCATGGGCAGCCAACAGGCTGCCGGACGCGGTTGTCCTAGTTGGGCCTTAAGCCCATTAGTGTTAATTAGTGTCTCTCTTAGTTATTTAATTATATTAGAGAAAGTAGGAATAGTATCATATTGTCTAGGCACAAGAGGTGTTAGTCCTATGTACCCTTTATATTCAGCCAACGAGGCACAATAAAAGACAAGTAATGAATTATGAAACTATTCTAGTCCCCTCAATCTCCTAAACTCTAGGCAAAGCATAAGGCCTCAAGCTCTAGGCAAAGCATAAGGCCTAATTATCCCTATTTATCCCAATATCCATCTACATACACTACAGCTTGAGTCTAAAGCACATAGCACAGATGAAACTTTTGTGGTTATGTTACTGTGTGACTATAGGCAGTATTCATGCAGCTTCTGCTTACCATTCATCAACAACCCATCCATACAATAGCACTGAGAACTTATACGTGTTATGAGCTAGAGGGAAAACTAAACATGATTTAGAAAGGCGCCACTGATCATGCATCCAGCCAGCTATTTCTCCCCTGCATCAAATCAACAGGAAAGGCAAAAATAGTAGCTAAAACCAAAATGCTACAGAGAGCCTCTTCTTAGGAAAATAGATATTAAATGTTTAAGAATCATCAATCTGAACTACCGAGGTTGTTAATCATTTAATGTTTCTCAAAACAACTCAACCGTAACACGAGATGTTTGGAACACTTGAATATTACAACACGTGTTTTATGAGGTGAATAATAGTAATACCTTGGCTTTCGGAAAGTAGATCAGCTGCCTCCTGCTCGCTACCAGTAAGCTACATTGCAAATTACAAAGACTCCAACATGATCTTGGGTTAAATTAGTGCACTGGAATAAACAACAAGGCAAATTTATGTGTAGCACAATGTAATATGACATCCTTCATGAATTTAGTTTTCTAAGCATCCAAGTATCACATGTAACTCAAAATGTTAGTGTCATCTGGTTGCTTGACAGAATCAAACAATATACTAAAATATGGCAAGGTAGAATTGAAGATAATAGAAATACCTCTACATGTGTAGTCAGTATACCAAAAAAGGCACAATTTCAAGTTATATTAAGGATAAATAGATCATACAAAAGAAACATGTACCTTCGCAACTTGGGGAATTATGCTACAACTAATGCTTGGAATAAATCAAAACCATGAATTTAAAATTTACTTGAATCGATCAACTAATTCATAGCATTCAGAAACATACAATGGCCATGGCCACAAACAGAAACAAAATGTCGGTTGGACAGAGACAAATATTGATTTGTAATGGGCGCTTAACCAAGGCAATTTTGAACAGATCCCACCACCACTGACAAACAATGGTGAAAGAATCTTAGCAATGATAAAGCATCTTGGTCTCTAGGATTTGGCGTCTCACACCGGGTGTCAGCACAAGGTTCAGTATATTTTTTCTATTATGGAACTCTAAACAGATCTACAGTTCAATTGTTTTGAATTGTAAACAAGACTGAATTAAGTTAGCAAATCTTTTAAATGGAAAGGCAAACATTTCAGAGACTTTTTATCTGTTATGCTTGCTTTAGATTTTGGTAGAAGTATGTTGATCTAACTTAATTGTTTTTCCATTCATAGATAAATTTCAGAAGCTGCCCAAATGTTTTTTTTCCCTTGGATCTTTACTGAAAGGCAGTCACAACTATGACCATCCGAATATATCTATGACAAGATCTGTTGTGTGATAGAGGCGCAGATGAGATCCAAGTTGTGTGATAGAGGCGCATATGACACTATGGTATATGTTATCGTCGTCACCTGTGGATGACTCAGGTAGCTTAGATTGCACTTTCTTTTGATGCCTTGCCTCTCGACGCTTCATATTTATATAGTTTTTTCTTTCTCCGGACATTGCTGTGCGACGGGCTCTTTGCATTTCAGTTTTACGTCTTTTAGCATCAACAAATTGTTCCCCTGAATATGAAGTGTTTGACAAATCTCCAAATGGAGTGCGAGCACCACTGTTTTCAGTTGGATCCATCTATTGCAATAATAGTGATGACTGTTGAAGCAAATCCGCACCAACAATGTTATGACTTCTGGTGAAATGTACATGTAGCTAGTGTTATGTAACCACGAGCACAAATTTGATCAAATTATTTTGGGTAGCTTAGTTTAAACATTCAGCTGGGACAGTCACATTTTGATACAATGTTCTCCCCTTACATTGTGGGATGAAATTCTAAGTAAACCAGGAATCAAACACTTCAATAGCTCAGAGAACAGGGAAGAAAGGATGGAAAAAAAGGTCCCCTTGCAGTTGGAGGTCTCACATATGACTATAGCATAGTACTGAATATTTATATTTAGCAACGAAGTAGGTCCAAACTTATTAGAAACCCAGTGATTTAACATAAAATGAGGGAAACAAGATTCAAACCAGTAATCTCACTTTAATTCCTTGCACAAACCATGACTGGCTGAAGATCAATTACTGTATGTTCCTAAGCACCTGAACCTCATCAAACTTATCTGCTACTATGTAGTGGATTGAGAAACATGTAAGCATAGGTTGGTGCTTCACAAAATAAGTAAATCTACAAGAAATGCAGGAAAAAAAAGAAATGAACTGAGTTGATTGCCACTCAACGCAATTGAGTATTCTAAAAAATCTCTACTACTGTTGAAATCAGGATGGTTGCAGCATGTCAATATCAAATTCCAAAACAAGGGTCTAGCATGTCAATATCAGACTCTTATTTTTGTCATAGAACTGATCCAGATTAAGAAACAAGCAACTAACTCTCACAACACAAAGGAATATGGTAACCTTCTGCTCAGACCCTATACATAACTCAAAACTGTATTAGCTAGGGGTCAAAGAAAGTAGAGATAGCGGTGGCATCTATTTTCAATTTTTTTTCTGCATTCTCAAACATATAAATTGCTCATGAAGCCTAATAAATTGAGAACCTCATCAAAATTAAATTCTAAGTGTACTTGAAGATCCTAATTAAGAGAAGTATCTCCAAGCATACCTTAATTTTCTATTCACTGACTGAACCTCAGCTAATTTGATGAATTTGCCACAGGAAGAGTCCTGACCAAATTCTGTTCACTGAACTTTCACAGCGCTGGGACTTCTCTATGTAGTTAGACTGGAAGGTAACAATAAAATTAGAAATGAAAGCTCGACGAACAGATATCTGAATTTCAGGCCATAGTTCACTTTATAATCGGCTATGTTCAGTATGTTCACACTGTACAGTCCAAAACCTGCACCACCGAATGCACTCTGTTTATAAAACCGAAAACACCATAGTTAGATGGATTGCTATATGTCTCTGGCTGACAAAGTGCGATAATGATAGCAACAAGATCTAGCTCCAGTTCAAGCTCGTAGAGTCCCGTAGCAACATCTGGCTCCAGATGAATCCCAATAAAATTGCTTCTCTCAAAGACAAGAGCTACACTCAAATTAGCTTTTTTTATCTGAGGTATGGTGAAACTAAAATACTGAATAGGTTAGGTCCATCATATGCACAATTACATAATTAACCAAACCAGCAGAAAATAATCAGAATGCTTTTCAAGAAATGCATAGTAAAAAATGACAAGAACATCTACACAGTGATGCAAACTGCAGGTTTGCAGGTCACCTTCAAATCAAATTGACAAATTCACAATAGAGAACATAGGCCATCTTCATGAAGGTCAGATAGACCAATAATTCACAATCATGATAAAAAGAATATGATTATATCGTGATTGGCAGGCTCTTTAGGTTGTTATATCACAGCAGTAGTTATCCAAACTTGTGGGGTCTTTCTTGAGGAATTGTTCTAATTGTTCTACTAAGAAAACAACCACGAGTCCGGAATAGCAAAAAAAAATATGATAGATGACAGTGGGTCAAAGCCTTGTTAGACTCATGCCCCCGAGCTTGAACTAAATCCTCATGAAATCAGTTGCATATTAAAAAAATACAAAGATCTCATGGAATCAAATAGAAAAGCACAAACAATTTGAAATTTGACAGGGAGATTTTTTTTTTGATAATGGATAAAAAATCCGGCCTCTACATCCAAAGATGTACACATCCCATTATTACAAAGTTTGGGTGAAAAGAAAAGGAGAAAGTCATAGTCTTCAAGATCGACCTTGACGTTAGTTCAAACAATAAAAAATTTTCCATCCATTGTTGGATATCTCTAAAGCAATAACTTCCAATTTCTTGCTTATCGTTGAGAGCGCATCTTTGGCTATCTCATCACGCTGCAGCTTGGCCCAAAAGCGTAACCAATATGCTCCTCTGAAAATTACCTGCATAATAGAGTTAAATTTCAATTGATTAAAAACAACATCATTACGGCATCTCCAAATAGCCCAAAACATGGTAGCCACACCTACCCAAATCAATTTTCTAATCCTTTTATTTTGATTAGTCAACCAAACACCAAACATGTGGTTGATTGATCTAGGTTGGGTTAAACTAGTAGAAAAAAGATAATCCTCTAAATCATTTTGGTAAGGGACAGTCAAGGAAAATGTGTTGGATAGTTTCATTCTCATTACAACTGATGCACTTTTGACTCCCCTTCCAATTTTTCTTAGCAAGGTTGTCTTTGGTTAAAACGACACCTCTTTGCAAGAACCAAAGAAAGATTTTAATTTTTAGAGGGATTTTAATCTTCCAGATCTCCCTATGACGAAAAGGTGTGTGTGTATCAATAAGATAGAGATACATAGAACGGACAGAGAACAAACCAGATTTGGTTAGGTTCCATCTGAAATAATCCGAACCTTCCACCAATTGAACAATTGAGATCTGTGCTACTAGACTAAGCCATTCTGTAAGTTTATTATCCACCAGAGCCCTTCTAAAAGATATGTTCAGAGGGCTATTAGCCATCACTTTTGCGACTGTTGCATAAGGTTCCCGCACTATATTATATAAAGATGGATAGTTAACTTTCAGAGGCTTATCTCCTACCCATGTGTCGTCCCAAAACCTAGTATTGGTTCCATCTTTAATTTCGAAGGAACCATTAGCCAACACCTCATCTTTGATATGCATAAGGTCTCTCCAGAAATGAGAGTCATTAGGTTTGGCTATCACTTAGGTAAGTGATTTTGATCTTAGGTATTTATTCCTTAACAGCGACTACCACATATCATCTGTGTTGAGTAGGTTAACCAACCATTTGGCCAGCAAGCACTTGTTTTGCAAGTTTAAATCAAGGATACCTAGACCTCCTTGGTCCTTTGGGCGACATAAGATATTCCACCTGGCAAGTCTATATTTATGCTTGTCTGAAGAACCTTGCCAGAAGAACCTTGATCTAAAATGATCGAGGTTTTTTAGGACTCTCTTAGGAATATCAAAGAAGGACATCATAAACATGGGTAGACTGCTTAAAACTGAATTAAGCAACACAAGTCTCTCCCCATAGGACAAGTACTTTGTCTTTCAGCAAGAGAGTTTTTGTTGGAAGCGTTCTTCAACCTTTCTCCATTCAGAGTTCAGGAGTTGTCTATGGTGATGGAGAAGAAAAGACCAAATCCCCATATTTTAGTAATTTACTGTTGTTATTATTACTAAAATAATAACCCACTGAACCCTTAGATTCCATCTCTGTACGCTTCCAGTAATTTGACAGGGAGTTGAATTTGTTCTTCTCTAAGGTTGCATTCAGTTATTAATGTCCTCGCAGTGTAGTATCTAATTACTCCTCTATTTCACCCCTAGCTCTGCCACTGTTTGCGCATGTCTAAAGTTAGTTAATTCGGAAAAGTTGCTGAAATCCCCTAACCTTGGATAAAGATGAACCTCGACTGAACTGGATCACAAGTGCAGCTGAAACTAAGCATATTCATACTGGAAGCCAACAACATCAGCCAAATTATTTGATTCTGATTTGATATGTGAGAGATTATGGGTACATCACACTCAAATTATCGGTAAAACCAGCACAAATGAAACCGTATGACTCCGAGGAGACAGCATGTGTGCGAAGACTGACCTCTCTAGAATCACGACATCAGAACTTGGAAGCGAAGTGCTTCCGCTTCTCCTCATGGCTCTCCTCGACAATTCCGACTGACCTGCAGGCCTCAGGGTACATGGACATCTTTATGGACGCGTACACGCCTCCATCCCACTTCCTAGGAAAGAAACGATCACATACATGGAAAGAAAGCCGGAAAAAAGCAAAAACAATTTGGAAAAATAAAAAAAACTGATCCTCAATGGATAAACAAAAAAAACACCTGAAATTTTACTTGCTTACCCGTACGTTGCAAAGGAAATTATTTTTTCTCTCTTGACTTTGATGTTGTTATCGACCCGTGCACAATCATGATAAGATTCATATTTTGAAAATAGCTTACTTGTTTGATTATTTATTTACTTTATTATTTGGTATATAGATATATGCTTAGTCATGGTTGCCAATGTGGAGTCCTTTTGAATTTGATTTGGAGCTTTTATGTTTTCTATTGATATCGTCGATGCGGGATTGTTTAATTTCTATTTTTATTATCCTATTTTTATTTAGATTAGACTTTTTCTCATGTTACTTGGAAGTCTTACGTATTTCGTAATAGGATATAGGATTTAGAGTTCTATTTGGATTACAATTATAACTCCTAGCTTTTAAGGATATATTAAGAAATCCTATTTGTAATCGAACTCTAGACAAGGACTATTCTAAAATGTATATGAGCACATGTTATATATAAGTCCGGACGGATGAAACTCTTCATTGCCTAGTAGTTAGGGAGAGACGGACCTAAAGAGAATGGATGGGCAAAAAAAAAAGACCAAAATTTTTGCCTCTTTAATATTATAGGTATAGATTTTGGTTGAATCATTAAAAATTCATAGTAAATCATAGAAAAATCATAAAATAGAAAATTAAATTTTTTGGACTACACATAAGTAGATTTACACATTGAACATATAATCTGATATGCTTTAGTATAAACTTTTTCATGTACATTTAGATCTATTCTTTTCTGTAATTAATTTAAATAATTCATAACTACAGTTTCTATGTTTCAATTTTATGGTGTACTAGTTATTGTATGCTTGAACTACTTTAAAATTTTCATACTCATTGAATTATGTATAAATTAGTTATTTATTTATTTAGTGTTTATGCTTGTTAATTCTAAATAAACCAATAACTAATTTATGCATGATCCGATTATTATGCAATTTTTACTTTGGTTCAAGCATATAATAACGAGTCCACTATAACAATTTCATAAAAATAGGACCATAATATCTGAAGTTATGAATTATTCAAATTAATTATAGAAAAGAATCTGAACCATAGAAAAGAATTACTTTGGTTTTGGCGCCGATGGGGCATGTGCAGGTCTACTTTTCCCCCGCGGGTCTACGGGTTTGGGGACCCGAATTGTGGCGGGGCGGGGGCGAGTTTGGTATTAGACCCGCGGGTTTCCAGCAACTTATATGTATAAAATATTGCATCAACCTTATTACAGCTAACTATTAAAATTAAATGATGAGTTATTGAATATTGATCTTGTATTTAGGTTGATATTTGAAT
Source organism: Microstegium vimineum (assembly GCA_022036555.1). Lineage (NCBI taxonomy): Eukaryota > Viridiplantae > Streptophyta > Magnoliopsida > Poales > Poaceae > Microstegium > Microstegium vimineum. The sequence goes on along the minus strand of CM039134.1, from coordinate 5,831,811 downwards.
GGTTTAATATACTTGTACAATTAATATATTAACTCTCATGTTATTGTGTTGCTAAAACTTGGGTTTCGAGGCCCATCGGGTTCCGGGGGGGGGGGGGGGGGGATTTTCACCCGAATCGGGGTCGGGTGTGACGTTTTTTACGGGTTTCAGGGGCGGTTCTGTGGATGCTGTACCCGCCTCTAACCTGACCCGCTGCCATCTTTATGTGCGATCCAGCTGCTATGAAGGAGAAGGCCTGGCCTCGTCGAAAAAAAAGAGAAGGCCTGGCCCGTCTAAAGGCCCAGCTATGATCCCAGAGTATATAAACCGCAATCTAACCTAGCTTCGTTCGTTCGTCAGTTCCCACCACACACACGCTTGCTCCGCCGCCGCTCCACCAGCAGTCCAGCATGCCACCCCTATGTCTCTTCCTCTGATCTGCGCATCAGCTGACAGCCCGCCGCTCGTCAACGTCCCTATGCGGACACACGGGAGACTGTCATCCTCCCTCCAGGCCTCCACGCGTGAGCCACCAAGCACGCTCCACTCCTGCCGTCCTGCCTGAATCCTACGGGAGACGGCCGCCAGCTCAGGTAGACTGGTAGACAAGCAAGAGCGGCCGAGCTGCACTCCTGTTGCCTTTGATTAGCACAAACAAGAACCAAAAGTTGCTAGGCACAGCTTTTCCATTCATCACCGTAGTCCTTTTCTTTCCGCGTGCCCCATGTTTCTCGTTCTTTGGATTTGAGAGAAGTAGCCATGTTTCTTATTCTTTGGATTTTGACAAATGATAACTAACCATGTTTCTTTCTATCAATTCTATTAAATTAGAAATTGAGAACAACCAAAATTTCATGACATTGATTCGCTTTTGCCCTGTCTGCTCGAATGATTTATTTTGTTTCGGGTCGGTTACCCCGACGGGGATTAATCCCCACACGGGGACGGGGATGGGAACAAAGATGTCCCCGTCAGTGTTCACGGGTCGGGGACGGTAGGAAAAAAATGTATGTATACACGTGACCGAGTACGTATTCTGTTGGGACTCGTTAACCAGGCGAGAGAGAGCCTGTGTTTGTTTTCTATACGTTTCCTAGTCGAGGAAAATAGGTATATATTTTTCGGCTCAAACTATGAGAAGGGAAAACAAGCCACCTATATATAGACGTAGCGACCGATTGATACGATAACGTATAATCGCCAAATCAATCTAGTTGGTATCTACTATTTTCCTTGCCCTATTTTACGTCTTCTCAGCTGCTGTCTACTTCATTGTGACCCGACCTAGGGTAGCTCATCGTCATCGCTCGCCAGGTGAGTGCAAAGTTGGATTTCAATAGAACATGCATGTCTTGTGATTCTTCTTCTTTTACAGCCTAGCTATACAAGGCAGTTTATGCATCATGCACTACTAATTGTATAATAAATAGAAGATATGGCACAAAATTATATCGTAGATTAGATTTGATCATAAGAAATATTAATTATTTAACAAAAATAATGAGCAATTCAATTGGATGCATGCCTTTTAACTCTAAGCAGGATATTGTAAAAAAAAAACTCTAAGCAGGTCCGCCTCCAGCTCTGTTCTATCCATCGAATTCATGGCCCTAAGCTATTGCAATTTTTTGTTCTCTTATGTTTTTGCTTCTTTTGAACATCAAAATACTATTGTCGTTAAGCTATTCATATTGGATTGTGTTCAGAATAATTAAGTCATCGTGTGTTATAGCTGTTCTATTTTATTTTTGCTTCTTTTGAACATCAAAATACTACTGCCATTCTGCCATTAAGCTATTCATATTGCATTGTGTTGAGGATAATTATGTCAAATCTATAAGTTCTCCTAGTGAAGTTGTGTTCTTTTAG
>CM039134.1:4990506-5164190 GCA_022036555.1 Microstegium vimineum | reverse complement strand
CCAGCGTGTGCACGGACCCGTCGGCGTACGCCAACTGGGACGGCGTGCACCTGACGGAGGCCGCCTACCACGCCATCGCGACAGCATCCTCAACGGCCCCTACACCAGCCCCAGGCTGCTCTGATCCGAATGCCAGTGGTCAAGCTCAGGCAGCCGCAGCTCAACTCACCTGTAGACTGTAGTGGTGGCAAGAATGTGTGGTAAGCCGTGAGCTGCTGCTAGCTGTGGTAATTAAACGACTGTTGTACGTACTCCTACTACTAGTGTGACAGTGAACTGTGAACTGTAACTCTGGAAGGGTAACTTCGTAACTAAAATGGTGGAGTTTTGCGTCCGCTTCTCGACTTGTGGTTTTGTTGTGGACTGTGTCGTGAAATTGGTTCGTCTACAACTGATGCACTTCATTCAGTGACCTCTGAAATTAACAAGGAGTATCTCAAGCTACTCGATACATCCAACCAGAGCAACCACAGTGTCGTCAAAAAGTACATAGGGACTAAATTATTCCATATCGACAACCTCGAATATTGTGGAATTAGTCATAAAATAGTCTAACAAAAATTGTACATAAGTTTATAGACTACCCACAAGCAATAAAAAACTTTTGCTCTCCATCTCTCTTCCTGGATTCCAGCCATGTATAGACTATGTAATGCTCTTATAAAGTACAACAATAAATAGCCTAACATGCTTATTGCATAGAAAAACGAGGTGGGGATCCGCCGGGCTTTGGTCAGGCCAAGATGGCGGCTGCTGATATGTTCAGTACACCACCTCGGGGCGACCACACGGGCGACGTCATCGACAGTTCTGGTGTTCGGCGCCTCTAGAGCTTCACCAGGCGAGTACCGAAGAAGGTCGACTCTGCTTATTCCTGAGCCTCCTAAGCCGGTGATGCCGTGGCGAAGTAGGCGGTTGGCGGCTCAGTCCCTCTCTCGTGTATCAGCTTCCAAACGAGGTGAAGTCCTTAGTTTGCAGCGTATGGGTCGTACCAAGGATCCATCATCGCCATCCGCGTCGTAGCTAGAGGCCTTTGATAGGATCTTCGATGGCAACCTGACTGCGTCCAACGTCGAAGCATTGGAGGCCCTCTTCCCTGATGGTGCGAAGATGGAATCCTACCTCCTAGGTTGCACCGATGCGTTGGTATTAGTTGTTTTCCAATTATGTAATATCGAAACGTGAGTTTCTTTGTTAGGATGGTTCAGCTACGGCTGTCTTAGGTTGGCCTCCTTTAGCGTTCAACCGAAGCGCGTTGTTTGTATGTTCAAACTCTTCTTCTTAATACAAAATGAAACGCAAATTGTTTTGCGTATTTGAGAAAAAAACATGTGAAATATACACACTAATCATAAAAAAGTTTGCGAGTTTAGCTCTTTATGAAGAGCTACATAATTACTCTCTACCATTCTCTTATTTTTATTATTGAATAAGATATTCGATGACCTAACTATTTTAACTAGTGTTGAAGCTGCTCTTATGGTCTTCCAACAGAGTCAAACTGCATTTCCCCTCATGCTAGAATTATTGTTCTAGACATCAAGGGTGCATAATGCTTCATTGTCCAACTTGAGTGTGACGAGTCCGGGCTCCTCCTAGCAGTGAAGAAATTTGGTAGTATATCACTCTATTTACGTTCTTGGGAAACTGTTGCTGTAGACAACCAAAAATATATATGATTTGTATATCACTCCTTTTACGTTCTTGGAAAACTACAGTAGAATATATGATTTGTATCACTCCATTTACGTTCTTAGGAAACTACAGTAGAAAACTAAAAATATATATGATGCAGTCCTATGCGTCTACAAATCAGTAGGGCACATAGTGCATATTGTGGAGTAGAAAAATATATTTTTTTTTGCGAACAAGAGTAGAAAAATGTTAGGTGTACACTGATGGTATCGACTTCGATCAGGCCAGACTTCTAGGCATATTAATACATACATAGGTTCCAGATCCGAATTAATATAGGAGTGCATAACATAATGTGGCATAATACAATATATTGGTTCCAGGACCGAGCTTAAACATAGGAATAAGATACTAACAACACACTGGCTGGTTAAGCAACATGAACTGTTGGTTATCAGAAATCTATATGCCTTGCTAGTGTCGTTGGAAGAGCTTCACTTTTCTTCAGACACACCCCCACAGTGACATCAGCACCATCCTCCCCCCTCCTTCAGCCGAATCAACAAACTCCTACCTCCTGTTCAGCCATCTCTGTGTGGCTCCTCTTTTGCCCTCTCTTGACCTTTGCTTCATAAGACCTGAGTTTCTGAAGATTAATATCTTCCGCTTGAGCCAAACCCCTGTAGCCACCAAGCTTGGACTCTATCATAGAGGCCAACTCATGATCAACCTCAACCTTTTTACGTGCATCACCTGCTGCAACATCTTTAGCCACTATCTTCTGCATCTCATCAGGAGTGAACCAAGGCTCACCAGCATCGGTGGACCACTGTATCAAATCCCAAAGAAAAATTATTTATCAGAGCCACTAATTGATACATTTCAGAACATTTTGTTGCTAATAATAATCCATACAGATCATGCAGACAAAGTAAACTACCTTGGATGAATCCCAGTCTTCAAACAACGAAGGGATTAGAATCTTGGACATAACTTCTACATAGCGACAGTTATCCTTGATCATTCCGCTAATACCAGGAACCAGCTTGTCACATGCCTTACGCATCTCATTGCAAACAAACAACCTCAGTTCAAGAACTCGTTGCATTGTACCAGCACATGTTAGAAAGTCTCTATCAACCTAGATAAACATCAGCAAAGGAAACATTACATGAACCTGCTGAATATGCAAATGACAACTCTAAGCAGAGCCAACCAACATAAAATGCAAGAAAAACAAACATTACAAAATGAAATAAATGAAATCCTGAATGATATCATTGTGAGATACAAAGGTAGAGATGTAATGTCTGTTCTATGGGTTATTGGCAACTAAAAATCTATTTCATTGAAAACTAGTTTGGACTGTAAAGCAAGGAGAGTGGGATAACTAGCTTAAGTGACCTACTACACGCATGCACGTGCGCGCGCCCACACACACACAGAGAATGCATAACACGGCACAACAACAATTGTGAAAGCAGAAAAAACAAGGGCACAGCTGCCAGAAAGTCCAGTTCTTACAACTTTTGTAGGAATCACGATTTTATATTTCTTCATCAAAGCTTTAAATCCTCGGCATAATGGGAGAGGGATCTGACGACTGATAGTGATGTTGTATTTATATTGAGAAATAAGAAAAGGCAGCGCATTCCTTAAACCCCACACCACTTCATGAACAACATCCTCCTTCTCACTGAAGCAATCAATTTTCTAGCAATAGATAAACAAACAGTGATCATGCATCCAAAGACACAAAAATTACTAAAAGCCATCTAGCTACTAACCAGATTAGACTCGACGAGACGACGAAGCTTTTCATCCTCTACAATGAACCGTTTTGTTCCGGAGGAGTATTTCTTAGCCCAATAAGCAATACTCTCACCAGGACCATTGCTACACCACACAGCAGACTTGTCATCAACCTTTATGAGGTAAAGAAATTGCACAGCCTGGTGAGAGAAGCACCAGCATGATATTAGATACAGAGGTTAAGGTGACATGAAAACACACAAATTTTTACTAAGCAATCCTGCACCTTTCCAACAGATTATTTCACTATCAATACTTCACAAAGGAAGATGGTTACTTCATTAATTGCTATATTAATTATGTGTAAGATAAGCCGTCATATACTTTTAGTTGCGGTCTTCAATGAAGATGGCAAACTGACAAGCGAAGCTAACACATGTATGGATCATGATCAATGAGGCATCCAGAGCAGATGCTAATGAAAGCATGGTAAAAATCAGAAATACGAACGTTGTGAGCAGCTTGTGGGTTGGTAAAATGCGCCCATATCATGTTCTGCAGTAACAAAGCATATAGAATCATAAGAGGCAGAATCGAATTGATTGATCTGCAAGGGGACTTGGAATTAGTGTGTATAAATACCACTGGCATGAAAATTATGTCATTAGCGACACTGAAGAAAGCAAAGCCCCACGGCACCTCCATCAGCACCAAAGTTCGCCATGGATATTGTGGCTCCCTCCCTTTTCTCATTTTCTAGTGCATCTCCAAATAGCCAGCAAAACAATATTGAGTGGATAGTTACAGAATAAAAGAAATCTTAGAAAAAAAAACGGAACATGAGATAGCTAGGAGAATCAAAAGACACAAAAGAAATGAAATACAAAGTCTGAGAAGGACTGATTCCGGCCTGCGGTCTTCTTTTCTTGCTTGAGTTAGTTGACTCAAAGCCTACTAGGAACATTTAATTTACCAAAAACAAATCCAACCTATTTAGTCGAGCGCACAATGAAATAGGGTTAACTAGCTATCACGGTGAAGTTATCATTCAGATAAAGCAAACTAAAATCAATAGGGAAACAAATTAAACCAAAATGTCTCGCATCAAAGAAACATTTAACCATGTATGGGATGTTATTGACTAAATGAACAGATCAAAAGATACAGCTAGGATCATGCAGCAAGTCCAGTATAAACTACAAAGCTACTGGCACCGATCCTTCACATCAGAGCTCAAATTTATCTACAGTCTCAATCTGTCAATTCTGATCCAGATCGGGCGCCGCCAACAAGACTCGACAGCAAAATAAGAACCTCATGGTAGTCAAGAATGCAGCATGTGTACATGGGAAAGAAGGTGCATGCGTGGCTCGATGGCAGCGGAGGGCGTATGGGTGTGGGGAAGATGAATACGGCTTACCGCAGATCTGGATCGGGAACAAGAGCAGGCGCTCTCAGCGCGAAGGAGGCCACGGGCTCAGATCACGGTGGACGACAGGCGGTGACGCGGCGCCGGTCGCCCTCGCGGCCTGTGTGCCAGCCTCCTCCGTCTATACGCGGGCAATCAAGCTCCTCCGTCTATGCATATCATCCCACGTTCCTCCCATGGCCAGAAGATAAGGCTATTGGGCTTCCCGTAGGCCCACCTAACATATACCAAACCTTTTTTTTTTTTTTTGCGGATTTGCCAATCAACTACGTACTGGACCCGTTTAGGCTAGTAATCTTTGGTTTCTATGTTTAGTATAAAAACGAGTTATAATTTAGAACGGAATTCGTAGCATCGAACAGTCAGTTCTCCACCATATGAGCTATAATATAGAGTTGTAAGTTGTTAATTAATATGCTGATGCATGTAGGGCTGTAGGCCCGGCCTGCAACTTGGTGCTTATAAGTTTACCTTCAAACCTTGCTGCTCAAGTAGACTATGCATCAGTAGAGATCAGCATCTATATATACATTATACAGCTTGTGCTAGTATCATTCAAAAACAATTATCTGTCAATACCCCACAATGGAAGAGTCGTAGGTTATTTTACAGTACTGAATGTTGAGGAAAGTTAGCAGCCAAGGATTGACTAACATTATTTAGGTTAGCGTGGTGGCAGCTACTAGCTTCACGTGTCTTAATTATCCGCACCCGTAGATAGATAGAGACAAACTGATGCAGCAGTCAGCAAGGTACATGTATATAGCTAGGCTATGGTGTCCTTGATATATATATATATATATATATATATGAGCATTTGTGTTTGTAATTGTATTTCCGGTAGGTCACGCTAAGTTTCAAACAATATAATAGAACTCTTATTCAGCAAATTCATTCAGTTACAGCTACCAATTAGCAAAGTCATAAACAGATACCAGAACCGTCAGTTCTTGGTAGTTTCGCGGCCATTGCCCTTGAGGAATGGGGAGTGATGTGCAAGAAATCAACGTCTCTAACTACTCACTATTTATATGGAAATCGCTTGAAACATCTTCAAACAAATTTAAGCACTAGCTCCCTCGTCCCAAGCAACACAGAGGATCAGACTCGATCAGCATCAGCATCAACAAGCCACATTCTTGGGTTCCAATCGCAAGCGGCCCAACCATGAGGCTTGTTCCCACGGCGGTGGCGCCATTCCTGCTCCTCCTCTTCCTGCTCTCCTGCCCTCGCGGCGCCTACTCCTCCGGTGAGCAGAAGCGCTTCACCTCCATACTCAGCTTCGGCGACTCGTACGCCGACACCGGCAACCTGGTCAGGTGGGACGACCCCGTCCTTCAGAGCATCAACCTGATCAGGAACCCACCCTACGGAGAGACGTTCTTCGGCCACCCGTCCGGTCGCGCCACCAATGGCCGCATCGTCCTCGACTTCATTGGTATTACTACATCAACCTGCTGGTGTTCATCTTTATTTGCTGACGGAATTGCATCCCTGAACGAGAACGAAACATGTACATGCGCGTGCGTACGTGCGTGCACCGTGCAGCTGATGCGTTGGGTCTACCATTCGTGCCGCCGGTGCTGTCGAGAGGGCAGAACTTCTCGGCCGGCGTAAACTTCGCGGTGGCCGGAGCGACGGCTCTGAACCTGACGTACCTCCAGGGGCAGAACGTCACCGTCGACCTCCCGATCAACAGCTCCCTGAACGACCAGCTCGGGTGGTTCGAGCAGCTGAAGCCATCGCTTTGCCGCAGCAGCAGAAGCAGCACACATAGCGATTGCTTCGGCGAGTCTCTCTTCACCTTGGGGCAGTTTGGAGCGAACGACTACCGCAACATCCTGATGAACTCGAACATGACCTTGGAACAAGCGAGATCCTATGTTCCACAAATTGTCAGCACCATTGGAACTGGTGTCGAGGTACTTCATTTGCCGTATTGGATAGAACAACAGCAGCGCACCATTGCAATTTGACAAGAACTGGATGCATATATATATAATACGCAGAGGCTGATCCATCACGGCGCCAAGTACATGGTCGTGGCGGAAATCGTCCCCTTCGGCTGTATGCCCGCCACATTGGCGATGGCCTCGAGCCCCAACAAGGGTGACTACGACCAGTACGGCTGCCTCAAGAGCTTCAACACCAGGCTGTCGCAGTACCACAACGCTCTTCTTCGGCGACGCGTCGACGTGCTCCGGAGAAGGTACCCGCACACAAGGCTCGTCTTCGCCGAGCAGTACCGGCCTTTGGCCGCATTTCTGCAGGATCCTGACCACTTTGGTGAGCTTCTACATTCTACATACTCTAGCTCTTTTTCTTTTTCTTTTTCTTTTTCTTCTTCTTCTTCGTCGTCGTCCTCCTCCTCCTTACAGTGATGAAACTGAAAGCAGGTTTCTGAAACACGGTATATATGTATCGTTTGCACTTTGCAGGGTTCAACCGAAGCACAACCCTGGTGAGCTGCTGCGGAGGCGGCGGCCCGTACAACCAAAACTGGAAGGCACCATGTGGTACGCCAGGAGCCACCGCATGCGCAGCTCCGTCACAGGCCATCAACTGGGACGGCTTCCACCTCACCGAGTCCGCGTACAGCAGCATCGCTCAGGGATGGCTGCATGGGCCCTACGCTGATCCGCCGATTCTACACCTCCTCGACTGAAGACTGAAGAGCCAGTCATGCATTTAGTTATATATATAAAAAAATGGCGTATAGTTTCCAGTGGGTTTCTTTTGTCTGTAATAAAACAGTGTACGTACTAGTCATTTACAAACGTCAATAATGGGAGAACAATATATTTTAGATGTACATTCCTTTATCCAGGAGATTTTTTTTGTTATATTTACCCATCTTTTAGATGGATAAAATCTTACTATTACTAATTAGAGATCTTATTAACGGAGGCTCCACGTTAATTTTAACCAAACGTGCTAGACTAGACGTGCTAGAAAAATAAATAAATATTACAAAAATATTATATTAATCAGAAATATCCTACCATAAAATCAAAAAACTTAGCCATCGATAACTATTGGATCTATTTTATTTTGTAAAAAAAATACCCATCTCTGCCATTATACTAAATACAAAATATTTTTCTAAAGAAAAAAATGTTGCCGTACAGATAAAATATCGATCCACATTACAAACTATGTTCGTCTCATAGTTGGTTAATATAAAATATTAGATTAGCCTATCTATCACGTTGACTTGGTTGATGTATTAATATTAATTTAAAATATTAGGACCCATCCCATTTGTGGTTATATTAGTAAACTTGATCGTGTAAATGTTTGGTCATAGAAAAAAAGCTTGATCGACCTTACAATTAATGATATATAAAATATTACATTGGTCTACCAGTCACGTTCACTTGGTTAACGACTTAATAATGTATTAATACATACACGCTCCTTTTCATCAATGCCGATCCAATCTTTCCATCTCCATTAGTTAGTTGGACACGTACACATTTTATATCCAATCCATGCCGGCCGAGTCCTACGACCTCCTCTCTCCGTCGCCTCAGCCTCTGCATGGTCCGAAAGCTGCAACAGCCATGAACAAGACAACGGCGGCGCTGAACAAGGAGCATACAACCATGGCTTTGTTCCCGGCTTGTCCTGTTGCTACCTACGGTGAGCAATGGTCTCTCGGCCCCTTCCATCTTCCATCTCCTCCCTCAGCAAGCAACCTCCTAGTGCATGCTCCCTCTGTCTCTCACTCTCTTCACTGGAGAACAATAATTCCCGGCTGCATGCATGCCAGCCTATTTAACGGCAACAACGTATATTTATATATTTATTTAATCTTGTGGCTAATTTATCGATTACCAATATAAGTTTTGCAATAAAAAAACTTTGGTTAGAAGTTTATCGTTTTGAAGTGGAAGATGCAAGATGCAGGTATAGGAGGTGCTATCAATCTTTGGATGTGAGCTTGATGCACAAATTGATGCAAGACAGTGTGGGGGCCCTGATGCAGTACGGTAAATCTCACAATTCCAATTTCCCTTCATTGTTAATTGAACTGATATATTTGTTGTAATTTGGTATATTCAGACCTTTGGTGGAGGATGTGATTTTTGCTACAATCCGTGAAATTCATACTCCATTGGTGTGCTCCTATATCAACTTTTTATCAAATTATTTCCTCTATTTCCATGATTTATCCATCTTCATGAGTACCTTTGTTTCAAACAGTAAACAACTTTATATAAATCTAGAAAATTGTTGCTCATGTAGAGTACCACTATTAAATTTAAATTTTGGACATACAAACCAGTATTAATATGCAGCACATGTCTCTGATACATAGACCCATTCCAATACAACATATGTGTTACTACCAATTTTTTCTTTGACCAAACATCTGAACTTGTTATGCTTATCATCATTGGCGGTTCAGTTCTCCAGATGTGATGGCATCTGTAATTTTCACCAAAAAATGCATGGAGATTAGGCCGGTAAAGAAATTATGAAAAATGAAAGCAAAGGTCACTAGAGTATGGGATGCAAAGCTTGGCACTGGCGAACAATTGAGTCTCAATTACTTCTAGTTTACATGCTAATGGTGATAAAAAAAATGAGGACCAAGATGCATGGTGTTATTAATAAGGCCTATATTAAAAAAATTCAAACCACTCATCATAAGGTAAAGTTTATATTTCTACAAATATCAAATTCATGACGATTGCATAGAAATGTCTACCAATGGAGAATGATAAGGTACTCAATTTTCTTGCCCACAACAACCGTAAAGAAGACAAAGATACACAAGACATTCTAAAGTATAGTATTTAGTTCTTCAGTATAGACATTGCTTCTAATAATAGAGTAAATATCGACATGTACCTCATAGATAAACTGTTACTAACATTATAACTTTTATATTATTCCTCTCATTTGATAACTTTGGATAAGAACTCATACTTATATTTCATAGATAATAGAAGAAACAAGAAGAAACTTCTGAGTAAAAAATAATCCATGACATTGTACCCCTAATCGAGTAAGCTATTTTTTCTTTCACAAAAGAGATACAAAAATTTTACGTGTTTACTGTTAGAAATAAAAAACAAGACAAAGTCAGTGATGTAAAATGACTCTCTTGCATTTCCAATGAACCATGTGTATATATATGCAGGCTCTATGTGGACACTTACATACCAGAGAGAGTGCTCTCTCTGTACGAAGACATTGTAGTGACCAAAAAGTTAAATATCAATAATTCAATAATATTAGCCTTTCAACAAACCTCCAAAGGAGAATAAGAAATTAATATTTTACAACATATTCTTTTTCTTCAAACAATGCACATATATAAACAAATGTCAATTCTGGTTCTGACAAATATAATTATGAATCCATTTCACTGCTTTTTAATACATTATTGAGATCTTATTTGCATTAAGATTAGTCACATGCATTTATCTACAACCATATACCATTCAGTCAGTTTGATCTAGTCTAGCAATGACTACATAATAATTCCTCAATTAATAAAGTATGCATATAGTAAAACTAAAATAAAGATCTCATGCAACATATAACTACTAATATAAACTATCACAAAAAATATGTATAATGTAGCTAAATATATTTATGAACTATATACTTCTACAATTGTTCAATTAAATATAAGAATAATGTTATCCGGCACCATATAGACCAACTAAACATGTATACATTAGAATATCTATTTATTTTAATAATTTATCATGCGCGGAAATTTATTTCTTTAATAAATTACATAGTAATACTTCTATAACTATTAAGTGAAATATAAGCATAATGGTATGCGCCACCATATAGACCAACTAAACATATAAATACATTTGATTAACTATTTATTTTAATAAATTATCACGTGTGAAAAATTATTCCCTTAATAAATCACATAGCTTTGCAAATTGTTATTAAAGATAAATGTCCACATTTTGACTAAAAATAATTATTTGTAAAATAATAGTTTTGCCATATATAAATATTTGTAATTTTCTATAAAATTATGATATCATATGCCATTATGAAAGACCATATATAAGTAACATATTCAATTTTATATCTAAATTATCTATATCATACTATTATTTTAATATATTATCAAAATAATTTAAATAACAAAAAAACACAAGTTTCTACATTGCTCACTTTATAAATAGTAATACAGTAAAAAAAATATTAAAGTAAACATACATATTGTACCAACATGCAAATCATGCACACACACACACACACATACTTAAGATATATATGTTTTTATATATTTTAACTAAAATGCTTGACATATCTACATTGATAACATAAACATTTCTACATAAAAATTTCTTGATAAAAAATCAAACATCTTGAGAAAATGAGGAGGTTAGTATATACCATAGATGTCTACGTCTTCCCGGTCGTCAATATAACATAAAACTTTATCACTAATCTTAAGTGACATGTTGTTAGGCTTAATAATTAATGATTACTTATGTCATCATGATACTTAAAAGTAAATATTGGTACAAATATTTACTTCTAAGATTTTAACCCGTGCGAGAGCATGTGATGGACTAGTATATATAATATAGTTCATCAATGTTTTAGGGCCTTTCCCTTCTTAGAGACTACTTTAGGACTGAAGTCCCGAACTATGCCAGTAGACGTGTTCTAGTTTCAAAGCTATCAGAACAATTCAATACCTGTAAACCCTCATTATGTTGTTAACATTGGTTTTTGTTGTTAACTATATTTTTTCATAAATGTAGTATTGCTATCTTTTGTGTGTAGGACACAAACTTTCAAGGGACATCCTTTTGTGGTAGAAGCGGTAGTTACGATTGCTCCCCTCCTCCTGCTAGAACGAAAACCTCCTCCTCTGCTACAACAATGAAGAATGTGACACCGGTATGATTAGTGTTGTGTAGTGATTGATATCACTATTTGGGTTTTAAATTATGTGCACCTTTCTTTCACATGGATTGAATATTTATCGATTTGTTAATAGAAGGCCTCTTGTACATAAAGAAGATGTTGATATGATAACAAGAGTTGCAAAAAAAATGTCATAAGGTAAGTTTCATCTGTGTTTTAAATCCTTTAAAAAGGAACCTTATAGTTTGAGACTAATGTAGTGTCCATTTTTTGTGACTAATGTAGTGTCCATGTTTGATTTCTTTGGCAGATCAAAAGGTTATCTAGGTGTTTTTGTGAGCATTGTTGGTATTGAAATACCATATGATAGTATTGTAAAAGAATATATCTATAATTGTGATGTCATGAAGAAGACAGTTGAGGTAGCAAAGATGTTTTTACATGAGATGAGATATATGATGCACTATACCGTATTAAATTGCATTGTCGTATTTTCAGTTATGCTTAAAGGAATGAATTAAGGATCTAAAGGAAAATGATCCTACTAACCTTGATAAACAAAGAAGGTGAGATTGATGACATGTCTTTTTTTTCCTTGTTCTTAAATCTATCTATTTATTTGTACAAAAGGAGTTTAAGAAATGGGAATGTATGTATGTCACAAATTTGTAGGTTTGTTAGCAACAACTTTGAGGACATATAGTAATATGAGAGGAGATTCTTCTGCAGACAATGAGGAGGTTGGCCAAACATGTTTTGCTCCCAACTTAATTATAAATCTAAGTTCAAAATTAGATAACATATTCGAAGAAATTATATATCACACATGAAGAAATAGCATTGTGTATAAATGTTTAAACACATATTAATTTAAAATTCCATTAGGGAGTTGAGGCTGAAACTGAAAGAGCCAAGAACTCTACTCCTACACCCCTGTCCATCATAGTGGAGACTATGGAGTAGTCGATCTCTGTTTTAAACCAAAACCAAAAGTGAGAATATTTCCCTTTGTCGACATGTATTGTCTTTCTTTTGGTTCTTTCTTTTTGTTTAATATCAATATATATATGCATCATGATTTCTTTTTGTTGGGGGAGCCTATATAGAATACAGGCAAACTCCCCGTTGAAGAGGCCCAACATAACTTAGTGTGGCAGAAGATTAGTTGGAGGGCTCCAAAAACAAAGATGGAGGCCTAAACGCAGTGAAGATGAGTCGGAGGCTCCGATGAAAAGGCATAGACATGGATACAATGAAGATGAGTCGGAGGCTCTGAGGATGAAGACGGAGGTCCAACTGCACAGGAGATTAGTCTGAGGCCGCGACAAAAAGTCAAAGGCCAAGGCTCAACAAGTGATGGCCCGAGAGCCCACACTTGATAGTGGCCCATCGGCTAAGGCGGTAGCAAGGTGAAAATGACCCGAGTGCATCAGATGCATGAACGTGATATATAGGAATATATCGGGATATGCCCAGGTGGCCCTATGGGCATTTTTTGTAATCAACGAATGATGCAATCACACCATATAAAAGGAGTGGCGAGCCACCCCAAAGGGGATGGCAAGTGATTCGAAACCCTTAATATATTAGTGTCAAGCAATAGCGAGTGCCTCCGCTCGACCCCGGAGTGTCAAGCAACAGCGAGCTTGTTCCTACCAGTATTGCTCACTCTCTATCGAGATCTCTATCTCCCAACATTTTTTGTTTTTATTTGAAATTTTAGGGATAAACTAGTCAGGATATTTGAGCCATAGTATGCTCTTGTATTTAATATTGGAAGTAGATAAATTGAGGTACGATGTTTTTACATGTTGTCTATCCTAGATATGAAGATTTTATGCTAGATTTGCCCCTAATGATGAGATAACTACTCTCGGAGATGCTAAATGACATAGAGTGAGGATGCTGCAGAACATGGATAGTACTGTGGACCATACAATGCTTTCTAAATCAGTAACAAAAAGAACTTATGTCGTGAAGAATTTGCAGGATGATCTAAACAAACATACCAAAGACTATGTGATGTTTTTATAATGATGGTGAGCACTAAATTCTTGTCACAATCATTCCAAAGTGGGGTACGGTGTTGTATCTCAACTCCATCATAAATAGAGATCAACCAGCTCCTTGAGATCTGTGATAGATGAGTGAGTATTTTGTGACCGCTTATTTATCCATTTGATATCACTGTCATTATTAAAAGTTATAAAAATGAGACAAATTTGTAACTTATGTAGGACTTTTATAAACTCCTCATGTAATATCGAAAACATTGTGGAGTTGTCTCATTGCACCAAATTTGAAGTAGTGCTTCAAAATAAAATGCATTCAAAGATTTGACAATGTGTTTGATATGGACTGACTATGTGTTTGATATATATATATATATATATATATATATATATATATATATATATATATATATTCTATAGTACCAGCAGGAACTTGCAGACAATACATGTGGCTTCTATGCTAGCCACAATATGATGTTTGCTATGAAAAAGATAAACTTGGATGATCCAAAGGTAATTCTCTCATTGAATGATCTTTTTTCAGCAATCTCTATCATTCCATCATCTCTACATATTATAAGTCAGGTGGTGTTAGTTTGTGTGCCAGCTGAAAAGCTATATATGTATATTTTCATCCCATGACTTTTATTGTTATTACGTGATGTTAGTTTGTGTACTTTAATTTGTGTGCTAGCTGGAAAGCTATATTTGTATATATTTTCATCCCATGGCTATTATGGCTATCATACGAAAATTTGCTTGAAGCAAATTAGAGAAAGGATCACCACCTTCATAATTTCGGAGGTCATCCATCCTAAAGGAGAGTTTTATCTACAGTTATGAAAACTTTGGAAGCATATATATTGTGTTATGATGTGTCTGTTGTTGTTGTCTGTTGATGTCCTATTAGCTTTGTCTATCCCATGTGTTGTGTGTGTCTGTTGTTGTTGACTGTTGATGTCCTAGTAGCTTCGTCTGTCTCATGTGTTGTGTTGCCTGTAGTGAAAGAAAGTATGAGTATTGAACTTGAGAAGTGATTTAATGTGATGATTAATCTGTCATGATGAACTCATTTTGTGCGATGTTTTTGTGATATTCAAGGCAAGACAAGTATTCCAAACATGAAACAAGTCTTGCAAGCAACATACACACTAATGTACAACATTTTGTCAAAACAATATCCTTCAAGAAAAAGGTGTTGTGCAATGAGCATGTATGTTTGCTCATTTTACATTTTCATATCTCTAACTCACTACTCAGTCATCTATTTGTATCCTTTTCATTTTACATATACAATGTTCTCCTCTTCATGATAGTGTTTCAATTTTTTAGAAAATGAGAGAGTAAAATACAACTATGGGAGGATTATGTGTTGGTCCAATGCTTATTGCGTGCACATTGCACATGAAGAGAAAATTAATTGTCATCTAATTAATTTGGTGGATGCGAACACATAGTTGATATGTGCCCATGTTGTTTAGTTGTGTGATGAGTGATTGGTCAACATTTGGGTGTTTCAGTTTTGAGCGGTTTCACTAACCTTTCTACGAAAGTAGAAAACGTGTGTCTGTCTATCGGCTTGTGGTGTGTAGGTGCTAGGCTCGGAGACAATGGTCAATGGCATGGTGAAGGTCAAGTAGAGGCTGGCCGTGCAGATGGACCGAGAGCGGTGAAGGGCGGAAGCGGGGCTCGGATCGATGGACCAGGGGCGCCGGCGGACTAGCTGTGGTGGCTAGTACTTGGCACCGGCAAGCGCGAAAAGACATGGAGGTAGACCATGTTGGCCAAGTCAAGACGACCAGCGAGCGAGTTGAGCAAGAGGCTCATGGGACTCGCAGCTGGGCCGGGCGAGGACGAGGCGGCACGAGTCGAGCGGTTTGGTGGTTTGGGCCGCAAAACCACCGGTGGACGGTTTCTGAGTTTGGGCCTCAAAACTCGAGGTTCGGTAGTTGAGCCCAAAGCTACCGGTGGTGGGTTTCACGGGTTTGGGCCTCAAAACCAGGGCGAAGCTTCCGAGGAAGCGGGGGCGACATGTGGCGGAATCCTGGAGGTTGCGTCGAGGTTACGGGAACTCTGGCAGGAAGCGGGGCTGTCCGATCAAGATTCAAGGAAAATATCTCCGACTTGGATTACAGTGTCTCAGGACTAGGTAATTCGGTCATGTATCTAGGGGGCGATTTGGGAAATGTCCAAAGCACCGTTAAGTAGGGGATGAAGGGGTATCCCTCATCCCACCTCTTTCCACCTCTCTCATTCTCTCTTTCGCGCTCTCTCTCTCTTTTCTCTCTCTAGTTCATGAGGTCCCTAGGTTGAGTTTGTCAATCTTTGTAAGAACTTGCAACTTGTGTTGGTTTGGGAATCGGAGGCCTTACCCTCCATAAGCCATGGTGGTTTTGATTTCGTAATTGTGTCCCTCGATTACTTGTGTTCTTCGTGATTTGGGTTTTTTGCCCCTCTCTAATCTTTTCCATTCCCGAGTTGAGAACTTTTGATTGAGAGTAGCTCTTGCAAAACCGTTTGAACCAAGTTGTGCGGAATCGTGAGGAGCATCTTTGCACTAAAGGGTTTGCCCTAAAACTTCACGAGGTCATAGGTCGAGCGATTTCCTTCTCATGTTCTTCGTTTCTTGAGTTCTTCCCGAAATCCCTCTCTTCCCTTCGATTCACTCCAAATTGAGCGATGATTTCTTTGGGATAGCTCCCCAACTGCACTAGGATCATGCCTATCAAGTTTGGTTGCAGTTGGTAATCATTTGGTTGGGTTTTGAGAAGATTTGGCGGAGAGAAAATCGTTTTCTAGAATTGCATGCGTGTTGTTCGATTGCACCGGACGCTGGCTTTCCTTGCATTGGACGCTGATGTCATCTCAGGTTAGAGTCCGTCGGTTTTGTCGTAGCTGGTCTTGGTGAGCATCGGACGCTGACTAGCGTCCGTTGCCTACCCATCAGACGCGTCCGTTGGATTTCAGCAGTGTCACACTCTCTGTACTCGTTGCGTCGGACGCTGGGGAGCGTCCATCGGCTTTGTGTCGGACGCGTCCGTCGCCTCGGTTTGCTCTCTGTTTGCTCTCGGGTCTCGGCTTTAATTTCCATCGGACGATCAGCAGGGTCCGTCGGTCGGTCATCAGACGCGTCCGTTGGACGCGGTCACTCTCAGGTTGCTCTCTGTTTTGCGTCGGACGCTAGGCATTGGCACGTTCATTGCCTAGGGTTTGGCAGCGTCTGTTGGCTTCTGTTTCTGCCAGTTTGCTTTGGGTTTTTGCCTCTTTTCTCTAGGGGTTGAGAACTCGTCTTTCGGGGTTTCCGGTGAGATTTTCTCCACTGCCGATGATCACCCATCAACTGGGTTGTGTTTTTGGGAAGAGTGGCCCGAACATTTCGTGAGAAATTTGAGGCTCCCATTCTCCCCCCTCTGGTCTCCGTTCTCAGTCCTTCAGTGGATAATTTAGCAGGTTTGCAAATTAATCGATTGTTTCATGCATTTGTTGTCGGTTTATTGGCTGTTGCTACCGCTTTTAAACCTCATGGCAGCCTACTTTGGTCGTGCACCTTATAGTTAATTGAAAAAAGACCCACAAATACTTGGTCGAGTACTCGGAGGACTGTTCGCACCGCCATAAGAGCATAATATCCACAATGTAGCCCACTTAGATAGAGTGAGTGGGCTAAAGTGCACAACCCGCATGTCCCTGCGGGGACAACCCACGAACCGTATCTCAGCGTGGCCATGGTGAACCCAAGCACCAAACTCTTGGCTCCCCGCGACCGCCACCACAACTGGTCCCGCAGGCACCGCCGCCGCCATCGCCACCTCCGCTGGCCCCGCCCCTGCCTTGCAGCAACTGTGCCACCTTGTCAAGCGGTCTCTCTTCTCTCGCCTTCCTCACTGATTCGCTGATTCTACACCTCCTCGACCGATGAGCCAATCATGCATAGTTTATAAAAAAAAAATGGTCCATAGTTTTCGGTGGGTTTCTTTTGTCTGTAAAATAGTCAGTTTGTGTTGTGTATGTAATCATTTACAAACAATAATAATGGGAGAATATTATATGAGATTTTTTGGTATATATACATCAAATAAGTCAACGTGTACCCATCTTTTGGATGGAGAAAATAGACCTTCATCTCCTATAAATAAATTGACTATATATAAAATTAAACTACCTGTATCATTGATATATTAAAATGTTTGAAATGGAAATGGATAAACTTATCAAAAGCAAGAAGTCTCTCCAATAATTAGAGGTTATCATTTTAAATATTTGATGTTCCTGATTTTTGTCAAAATTCGTAGATTTTTTTTTCTAATTCTCGTATATTGAGAACGACAGTAGTGTACGTCTCCTATAATTTCAACCCGAGCACCCACATGTGCTACGGTGCACGTGTGGTCGTCCTTGCATGCATAGCGATCAACTGGAATTCCATGCATCTTTTGAGTTCGCTTACATCCCCTTCGTCGGGCCCTCAGCGTTCCATGGTGGGACCCAGATCCTGCGGCATGGGGCCCACCATCACCAGTTGCTTCGCATGCAAGAGGTTCTGCTGTCCGTCTGCACTCCGTTACGGTGACACGAGCCAGCCACGTCTCCTCTATTATGGTTATGTACCCATTTCACTTTGGATGGCGCCTGGTTCATACAGAGCATCTCTACGATTTCCTTCGCTCTGCATTGTCGTTCTTTTGCAGACATGGAAGTCGGAAATCAGCATTTCGTGTTCGAGTTGATCGTTAACGTCGGTTGTTGCTGGTCCTCAGATTTGACACGAATAGCTGTGGACCCATTTTCTTGAGCCCGGTGAAGCCTCTATCTTATTTACGACTCAAGATTGTATATCCTTGAAGACACAGGCCGATCAGACAGTCGAGGGGAGCGCCGGCTGTACTATCGGAGTGTAAGAACGAGGACCCTCAATGTTTCTGTCGTGCCCACTTCTTGTGGGTCCTGCGTCCTCGATGGAAACATCACCTATGTCTTCAAAAAATTATCTACAGTGCTTTTTATCTATCAATGCTCTGTAATATGGGAATTGTATTCCCACCCCGTTGTATTGTGCTTTAACTCTATATATTAAAAGTTGTTGTAAAAAAAAAAACAAGTACGTAAGTCGTTGCCCATGCATTCCACCTGATGGCTGCACTTGCACCGCGCAATGTGCTGGATTTCTGATAGGAAAGAGACGTTATTGAACTACGTCAACTAAGCCGGCTAGCACATATATGCATCTAGCTAGTGGCGCATTCAGAAATGTGAGAGAAGGGAGGAGATCGGATCATTAGTGGCCTGTTTGGTTTGCTCTCCCCGTTGAAGAAGCTGCCCGGCATAGGGAACACTTGGACGCATGGGGCAAGATCGGATCCCTGCTGGTTAATTAGAGCGCGAACAAAATTAAGAGTAGTAGTCGCTTTATTTTAGGATAGCATATCCGCCCTGCATATATACACCTAAATACACCGCACATATAAGTGGCACGTGGTCAGTTCCGACTAACAATCATATATGATGAAATACATACACGACAAGAGTATATATACATAACAACCAGATAGCATTTGTGTTATAAAACAAAAGAAAGTTAAAATGCTAAAAAAGGAACACTGAATATATAGGAAAAAAGGAACAAAATTAATTAGCTATAGATCTGATCAATCTAATTCTTAGGCTAGAAAAAGAATCATGGTAATAGCATGAACAAAAGAGATATAATTCTAAATAATATAGATGCTATTGGAGATTAATTCAGTTCAAGAAAACAAGCAAATAACTAATTTCAATTAACAAATAATTAGATAAGTACGGTGAGAAAAAAAAACTAGATGATTGGTAGGCAATAATAAAAAGGAAAAAAAGTGATGAAATAATAGGATGACCTAATTGTTAATTATATAAGATATTAGCTATCACTAGTAAAAAAACGTCTATATAGGCGGTTGTGAAACCATTTGTACAGACGTTTTTCACAACCGTCTATGCTGGGGCCAGTAGAAATGGTCCATTTATACAGGCGGTTTCTTACAACTGCCTGTAGAAATCGATTTCTACATACAGTTTTCTTAACGAACTGCCTGTAGAAATTATTGTCTAGAAATCACGTTTTTTAAAAAAGAAATTGTCTTTTTAAAATAGAAAAAACAATTCTGGGATTAAGTAGAAATTATTGTCCAGAAATCGCGTTTTTAAAAAAGAAATTGTGTTTTTAAAATAGAAAAAATAACATTAAATTCTGGGGAGAGGCCACTAGTAATCCGTCCGCCCGTCTTCGTCGCGCAAGTCTAAGGTTGCGGTATTTTTCGCGTAAAATCGCGAACTGCGCTCCGGTGGGGATTCAAACTTGCAACCTCACCCTTGCGCGATCCCTCCTCTACCACTCCACCCATGACTCACTTGTGTTTAGATTCGGTTTTAGTTCACCCCATTCTATACTAAACCGAGTATAAATTGATTGTTTGAGCCACTAAACGAATTTAAATGAAAAGATTGTAACCTTCAAAGTTTCATAACTTTTCGAGATCTACAACTTTCATGTAGAAAGTTTTTCCATCCGAGGTCGTTTACAAAATTTTGAATTTCAAATTTGACACATTCGAACGTATTTTTCGATGACAAGATGATTTCAAATAAAAAAGTTGTCAACTACAAAGTTTCATAACTTTTTGAGATCTAGAACTTTCATGTAGAAAGTTTTTCCATCTGAGGTTGTTTACAAAAATAAAAAAAATCAGGGTCCCAATATTTCTAGTGACGGTTGTCTTAAGGAACCGCCACTAGAAATAACTCATTTCTACATGCGGATTTCTTAAGTAAACCGTCTATGGAAATCGATTTCTATAGGCGGTTCGAAACCGTTTTGATCCAGTTTTTCTGTACAGACGCGTGATAACTGAAACAGACTGTGCTGTGTTTTCGGGGGCGCCAGTAAAGATGTTTTTTCTACTAGTGTATTAGATATTAACATAGAGAGAATTGAACAACAAATCAAAGCACAAATATTTTCAATAATTACCTAATTGCTGTACCAAGTAGTCAATGAGAACCTATAATAATAATATAGAGTTTATTTGCCCCCCCCCCCCCCCCCACCCCCCACACACACACACCACCACCACCACCGCTTCTGACTTCCGTGAGTTTCAGTTTGGTCTTTGTGTGTACGGTGTACCGTAAAGCATAAACCATTTATATGGAAACTGTGTAATGGGACAATGGTACAATAAGTTTGGCTGATATCAAAGTCACCGGATCTTAGTCGTTGTGTAATGGAACAACATACATGTTAGTTATATCAAAGTCACCGGATCTTAGTCGTTGTGTAATGGAACAACATACATGTTAGTTATATCAAAGTCACCGGATCTTAGTCGTTGTGTAATGGAACAACATACATGTTAGTTTCAGGAGTACGTACTATCAGCGCAACTGTTATGTCAGTATGTGTATTTAAACGTGGTGTGCTCTCAGTGGTTCACGTTAGATGACGGTGACCTGCAGCCGATCCGTGATTGCCTATATATGCGTACGCACTCCTCGTAAGTTCAGCATGATGCACACACATCAAGTTGCGAACTCGTACGCGGCAGCCATGAAGATGAAGGTTTCCATGGTCGCCGTGCTCCTCGTCGTGCTGACGACCATCCCGTGCCTGCTCCACGGCGCCTCCGCGGACGGCGCCGTCCACTGGCCCATTTCCAATATGCCCTTGTTCCCGGCCATATTCAGCTTCGGCGACTCGTACGCCGACACCGGCAACTTCGTCAGGCTCATCTCGACCAACCCGTTCGGCAACCCACCCTACGGCGAGACGTTCTTCGGCAACCCCACCGGCCGCGCCAGCAACGGCCGCCTCGTCGTCGACTTCGTCGGTACGTTCGTTCACTAGCTTCGATGGAATGGAAATTAAATGTCCATTGGCCGGCCATTGCTTGCTCTCGATCATCTCATGTACGTACGTGCATGCAGCGGCTGGTGTGGGCTGATAGGAATTCTAGGATCGTCTAGGAGCGGATCCAGTGGAGTAGATCGAGTTCTAGTAGTAGTAGATGTATGCAGTTCATGTAATGCAGAGAGGAGTAGAGGGAGAGAGGAGAAAGAGACACAGACCAGAGGGGTCGACGGTATGAGTAGCAGTGGCGGCGGCGGTGTTAGGGTTCATCCCGCCGTCAGCCATGGTCGTCGCGGTTCCGTCAGTCGTCGTGTCCGTCGTCATCTGCACGTACAGGGTGCTCGCCGCCGTCGGTGGCACTTCCCGCCGCTGGCAGCGCCCCCTATCGATCGGTCAGGGTTTAGGGAATGTCGGTGGGGTGTGGCGGCGCAGGTGAACCTCGTGAGACGTGCCTGGCGCCCCGGCCCCCACCTTCCTTATATAGCACTGTGCGACGGGGGCCCACCAACCACAGGGTTGGACGCCCCCGATCAGGACGTGACCTAGGGCCCGTTAGTCCGTTGGGCCTAACGGTAAGAGATCTAACTCTAACATTCTCCCCCTAGATCTCATACAATTCTTTTAATTCTTCAATTTCATTTCAAGTTCAATATTCCAATTCTTTTCAATTCCATCATAGATTAATATATAGAGCATGCTTCATCATCACAACAATTCTTGTCATTAGACTCACAGCTACTACACACCTTTCTATTTTGGAAATAAAACCTTTCATCATTCTGGGCCCTTCTTATTCTTCGGGAATCATAGGCTCTCCCTTAAACCCATGCCGGCTATGTGTCCTCTGAACACACTGGGTGGGAGGCCTTTTGTGAGCGGATCCGCTAGCATCTTTTCTGTTTGTATATGCTCAAGATTTATGATATGATCCCGAAGTTTATCTTTCACAACATAGTACTTTATGTCAATGTGTTTGGCAGCACCACTTGACCTGTTGTTGTCAGCGTATTCTACCGCTGGGTTGTTATCACAATACAACCGCATCGGTCTTTCTATACTTTCAATTATTCTCAGTCCGGGTACAAATTTCTTCAACCAATTTACCTGCCCCGAGGCCTCATAACAAGCTACAAACTCAGCGTACATTGTCGAGGATGTAGTCACTGTTTGTTTCGAACTTTTCCACGATATCACTCCTTTAGCAAGAGTGAATATATATCCTGATGTGGATTTTCTTTCATCTCCAGCATAGTCAGAATCTGAATACCCCTCTATGCACAGGGAATCAGATCTTTCATATGTCAACATGAGACCTTTCGTACCTTGCAAATAACGCAAGACTTTCTTCACTAGTTTCCAATATTCAATTCCTGGATTCTTTTGATATCTGTCAAGTAACCCGGTAACAAAAGCTATGTCAGGGCGAGTACACGTTTGAGCATATTGTAAACTTCCAATTGCCGAAGCATACGGTACCGCTTTCATTTGATTAATTTCATATTGATTCTTGGGACACTGATGTTCCCCATATTTATCGCCCTTGACAATCGGAGCAGGAGATGGACTACACGCATGCATACTAAATCTCTTCAGAACCTTTTCTATGTATGCCTTCTGCGATAATCCCAATACCCCTTTTCTTCTATCTCGATGAATCTCAATTCCCAAGACAAACGAAGCTTCACCGAGATCTTTCATATCAAAGTTCGAGGACAAGAATTTCTTCGTCTCCAATAGTAGGTTGACATCATTACTAGCAAGTAAGATATCATCTACATACAGGATCAGGAATATGTATTTCTTATTCTTGAATTTCACATAGACACAATTGTCCTCGACATTTTCTTTAAACCCAAAACCCTTTATAGTTTTATCAAACTTCAAGTACCACTGTCTCGAAGCTTGTTTCAAACCATAAATTGATCTTTTCAGACGACATCCCATATTCTCTTTTCCTTTTACGACAAAACCTTTCGGTTGTGCCATATAGACATTTTCATCCAAATCCTCATTTAGGAATGTTGTCTTTACATCCATCTGATGTAATTCTAGATCGTAATGTGCCACAAGTGCCATAATGATTCTAAAAGAATCTTTACAAGAAACTGGGGAAAAAGTTTCATTGTAATCGATCCCTTCTCTTTGGGTAAAACCCTTAGCCACAAGTCGCGCTTTGTGTCTTTCAATATTCCCTTGGGAGTCATATTTCTTCTTGTAGACCCATTTGGATCCTACTTTCTTAGCTCCTTTAGGAATGTTTTCTAGAACCCAAACCTTGTTGGTATTCATAGATTTCATCTCATCTTCCATAGCCTGAAGCCACTTCGATGAGTGTTCGCTTCTCATGGCTTCTTCAAAAGTTAGAGGGTCATCTTCCATATGATATTCTTCAGTTTCATAGATTTCATAATCATCTGGAATAGCTGACCTTCTAGTTCTTTGAGACCTTCTAGGGGCCTCTGGCACTTGTTCCACTATGGGCTGTTGTTGTTCTTCCTCATCATCAACATCTGATTCTATAGGCTCCTGATGGACAGGTTCCTCTTGTTTATTCATTGTTGCTATGGGAGAATTCACAACAGGCGTTGTCACCACAGTATCCTGTACTGCTGGTGCAACATCGGCAACAGGTAACGTAAAGTATGGTTCTTCAATCATCGGAGTAGGTACATGTACCCGCTTCTCCTCAAGTCTAATTTCACGTGTTACCTTGCTCCCCCTGATCATGTCATCCTCCAAGAACACAGCGTGTCTTGTTTCAACAAATTTCGTGTATCTATCAGGACAATAGAATCGATATCCTTTCGATCTTTCTGGATAGCCAATGAAATGGCAGCTGACAGTCTTGGAGTCTAACTTTCCAATATTTGGGTTAAATACCTTTGCCTCAGCTGGACAGCCCCACACACTAGGTGCTTAAGTGAGGGTTCTCTACCTGTCCATAATTCATACGGTGTTTTCTGCACCGACTTGCTTGGTACTCGATTGAGTATATGAATGGCGGTTTTCAGTGCCTCCATCCATAAACCAACCGGTAGTGTGGAGTAACTCATCATGCTTCTCACCATATCCATTAGGGTACGGTTTCTTCTTTCAGTCACTCCATTCTGCTGAGGATCCCCCGGTGTGGAGTATTGAGCGACTATGCCATTTTCCTGTAGGAACCTTGCAAAAGGACCTGGAATTTGGCCATACGGGGTATGTCGCCCATAATACTCTCCACCACGGTCTGATCTAACTATCTTTATCTTCTTGTTGTGTTGATTTTCAATTTCGGCTTTAAATATCTTAAATTTATCCAGTGCTTCTATTCTTTCTTTAATTGGATAAATATAGCCATAGCGAGAGTAATCATCCGTGAATGTTATGAATGAATCATAACCATCCACGCTTTTCGTTGGGAATGGACCGCAAATGTCCGTGTGAATTATTTCTAATACTCTCGTGCTTCGTTTAGCATCTTTCTTTATTTTCTTAACATATTTTCCTTTGATGCAATCAACACATTGTTCTAAATCGGAGAATTCTAAGTGCGGAAGAATTGATTGTTTCACTAAGCATTCTATTCTCCCCCTCGAAATATGGCCCAAACGACAATGCCATAATTTCGAAGAGTCGCTATCATTTCTCTTCCGCTTCTTATTCTCATTTGTAGATTGGGAGACATTCGCATCATTCACAATATGATTCACATGATCAGCAAGAGATAACAAATAAAGCTTGTCTTGTCGGAAGGCAAGACCAACACATTTATTATTATCATCAAATAGTTCACATCTGCCATTACCAAAATGACAGCCAAATCCAACATCATCGAGTTTCGATACACTTATTAAATTCCTACGTAAAGAGGGAACATAGAGTACATCTTTGAGCTTAAGTACAAAGCCATCTTTTAGTTCTAAAGCTAAATCTCCAATGGCTTCAACTTCAGCTTGTACTCTATTCGCGACTTTAATCGTTCTTTCGCCTCTTTGCAGGATTCTCCTCCCACTTAACCCCTTTCTTTAGTAGCTTTTTCAGGTAGACAGGGCAATCTCTCTTGTAGTGCCCTCTCTTGAAGCATTCCTTGCACTGGTCTTTCTCAGCATTGCCATATTTTCGGAAATCTTCATCCTGAGAGTCCTTTTCTTTGCCCTTTGCAAGTGTGTTTTTTTGTGGCTTGGAGGGAGAACCTTTGTTCCACTGGGGTTTCCCCTGTGGTTTCTTGTAAAAGTTCTTTCTTTTATTATCCTTCACAAGATGAGCAGAGTCACCCTGTGCGGATTTAATTTAGAGTCAAATTCAATATTTTCTTCGCAGCGGAAACAATTAAAATTGTTCATAATCTTATTTTCCAGAAATTTCAAGTCGAATTGTTCTCTAAACAAAATATCGTTGGATAAAATTGTATAGAGAAAATTCATTAAAATTTCAATTCAAATACAAAGGAAATTCATAACTATTTCTGGAAATTCTAGGCGCTATGACAGATAGCAACGGCGCTATGACAGATACCAAGCGGGATTGACTCTCTGAATTTAAATTATCGTTGGATAAATATGTTCAGAGAAAAAATTTCATCAAATTTCAATTCAAATTTATTCAAATATCAAATTCAATTTAATTCTGGAAATAAAATAGAAACTGTCACTGTTCAATTTCGGATTTTGGCCAAACCGATCGGCCCAGAGATCATTTGAGCCCATCTGGCCGCGCGCGGGACGCCCCTTCTCCCCCCAGGCCGCAACGTGGGCCTGGGCCGGGAAAGAAGACGCCCGCCTGGGCTCAAAGAAGCCCAGCAGACTCGGATCGCCCGCGGCCGTTCGATCTAGGGCGTCGGGGATCCGACGGCCGCGCGTCAGTTTCGGTGGAACAAAACCCCATCCGGCCGACAACCCCCCAACCCTAATTCATTCCATTCCTCCCTCCCCATTCTTCTCAGCGCAGCGGCGGCGTCCCGAGGCGCGACGGCGGCTTGCGGCGATTCAAGCCGGGAGAACACTCCCCCCACCCCCCTTCCCCCCGCGCCGTTCCTTTCCCCCTCTCGGCGTGCGCAGGCAGCAGAGCAGCGGCGGCGGTGGCTCGGGGCGCGGCCGCGGTGTCTCGAGGGACCCGGCCGGGAGAGGCCCGCTGGCGCAAGCGCCGCCGTAGGACCCCCCGCCGGCGTGCGAGCTCGCCTATGGCTGAGCTCGCCGCCGTCGGGCGGTTCTGCGGCTGTGCCGTTTCGTCGGCAAAACGGAGGTAAGGGTGGGGTTCTTTCTTGGGGTTGGGTTTCGATTTGGGTCGGTTCTTGATTCGGATCGTGTTTTCCCTAGCGAGTTAGGGTTTCGTTCAAGTCGATCCGTGGTCCGTTCATGTTCTTCTTCCCTAATCCCGCTCTATTCTTGAGATTAGGGTTAGATGTTCGATGCGGTTGAGCCGATTAGGCTCGGATCCAAGTGGATCCCCTCCGTAGGAGACCACTGATACCATTGATAGGAATTCTAGGATCGTCTAGGAGCGGATCCAGTGGAGTAGATCGAGTTCTAGTAGTAGTAGATGTATGCAGTTCATGTAATGCAGAGAGGAGTAGAGGGAGAGAGGAGAAAGAGACACAGACCAGAGGGGTCGACGGTATGAGTAGCAGTGGCGGCGGCGGTGTTAGGGTTCATCCCGCCGTTGGCCATGGTTGTCGCGGTTCCGTCAGTCGTCGTGTCCGTCGTCATCTGCACGTACAGGGTGCTCGCCGCCGTCGGTGGCACTTCCCGCCGCTGGCAGCGCCCCCTATCGATCGGTCAGGGTTTAGGGAATGTCGGTGGGGTGTGGCGGCGCAGGTGAACCTCGTGAGACGTGCCTGGCGCCCCGGCCCCCACCTTCCTTATATAGCACTGTGCGACGGGGGCCCACCAACCACAGGGTTGGACGCCCCCGATCAGGGCGTGACCTAGGGCCCGTTAGTCCGTTGGGCCTAACGGGAAGAGATCTAACTCTAACATGGGCTTGCCTTTCGTGCCGCCGTACCTGGCCAAGGACCAGAGCTTCAGCACGGGCGCGAACTTCGCCGTGATCGCAGCGACGGCCCTGGACCTGGCCTTCTACCAGCGGGAGAACATCACCACGGTGTTTCCGTTCAACACCTCCCTCAGTGTTCAGCTCGGGTGGTTCGAGCAGCTCAGGCCGTCGCTGTGCAACGCCACCGCGCGTGGGTGCGACGCCGACGACTACCTGGGCAAGTCTCTCTTCTTCATGGGAGAGTTCGGCGGGAACGACTACGTTTTCCTCCTGGCTGACAACAAGACCGTGGACCAGACCATCCAGACCTACGTTCCAGCCATTGTCAAGGCCATCGGCGACGGCGTCGAGGTACTCTCGTACTCTTCCTGCAGGTCCTGGACAATATATATGTTTGTTTCTTCAGTCAGACACTAGCTCCTGCGCGTGCTCTGATGGCCATGCCAGCAGACATGGAAACATATATAGAGTATGGGATGTCGATCGATCTCTTGACCAATGCAAACGTACACATGCATGCATCCCAGAGGCTGATCCAGCTCGGCGCCAGGCGCATCGTGGTGCCGGGAAACGTGCCGATGGGCTGCCTGCCCCTCATCCTGACGCTGTACGAGAGCCCGAACCCGTCGGACTACGACAGCTACGGGTGCCTGAAAGAGATCAGCCGCCTGGCGCGCTACCACAACCAGCAGCTCCGGGCGCAGGTCCAGGAGCTCCGGAGCAGGCACCCGCGCGTCGCCATCGCTTTCGCCGACTACTACCAGCCCGTCCAAGCGTTCCTCACCACGCCGGCACTCTTCGGTGAGATCGTCGATCACCAAGCATGCATGGCTAGCTCTCCACCGCCAAGCTAGCCAAGTAGCCATCAGCCATGGCCTGCATGCCTTCTAGTATTTTGTTTAGTTATTTCACAGTAGCGCTCAAGGTTTATTGCATGGCGAAACCAATCCAATAGCTGAGAGATGCATGGGGATGGGGTGCAGGGTTCAACAGGAGCACGACGCTGGTGTGTGTGCTGCGGCGCGGGCGCCGGCGGCGGCAGGTACAACTACAGCGTCACGGCGGGGTGCGGCCGCCCTGGCGTGGCGGCGTGCGCCGACCCGTCTGCGGGGCTGAACTGGGACGGCATCCACCTCACGGAGGCGGCGTACGAGGACATCGCCCAGGCGTGGCTGAAGGGGCCGTCGGCGGAGCCGCCCATACTGAGCCTCGTCTTCACTCTCGCCCGTTGAACTCGCAAGGAATAACGGGCCATGCATGCCTCGATTGCCCACCGTTGTCCTGCCGTCGGCTCTTACGTGGTGTGTGTGCATTGCGTACAGCCTGGTGCAAAGTTTCCACATATAAAAACAGTGCGAAATAATACTCTGAAGTATATACGGATAATAAAGCACGGCTTTTCTTTTCAGTTTTCACGGCTCTGACTTGATTAATTGGTGTCTTAGCAGCCTGAGGCCAGTGGAAGGTCGCCTATTGTTGCCAGTTTGCCACAGTCACGGGGATCGTAGTAGTGATACAATTTTGTTCCCATAGTGTTAGAATTACACTTAAGTAGCGTACCACGTTCCTCGATCCACTGATCCGAGAATTTTTGTGACTGTGATTGTTGCTATATATGGGTAGTTTCAGTCAATAGTTCCATATTGTTGTTTCCATGTCGTACATAATGAAATAATATAGAAGAACATCCATTCTAATAAAAAAATTATTCTATAATTTTATAAACATTTCATTTTATAACTTATAGACAAGTGGTAATCGTGCTAAGAGAGATAAAACTTATTTCTCATCTATCTTCTTAAATATATTGTCATGTTATAAAAAAACTATGTATCAATCTATTTAATGCATATGAAACTCTTATGAAATTTTCACTAAGACTACCTGTTGACACCGCTTTTCGGCATGTGTCAATATGGGCTAAGGCTTGTGTCGATCGGTAAGGAATTGATTGCCGTTATCTATTGGCATCAGGGTGTCACTGGTTAAATTACCGATTAGAGTAAGACTAGAGTACCGATGGTGAGTTTGAGGAATTGCCAGTGGAGGTGAGAAGGCGTTGCCGATAAAGGTAAGAATGTTGCCGATGAAAACAGGAATATGTGACCGATGGAAGTGAGAAGGCGTTGCCGATAAGAGTAAGAATAGTGTCGATAAGGACAGGGATTTGTTACCGATGGAGGCAGGAATATACTGTTGATGGGGGCAAGAAGATGTTGCCGATAGAGACAGGAATGTTGCCGATGAAAGCAGAATAAGGTAGCTGACGTCAGCAGAAAGTTGCCGATGGCTGTGGAAGGAGGTTGCAGATTAGAGGTCTGTCGATGGAAGGTTTCATCGTAAGAGAGATGGATATAGGAACTGGTGATTTCCTGCCAGTATTAGTGAAGTTTGAGTCTGACTCTTGCACGAATCATTTA
Source organism: Microstegium vimineum (assembly GCA_022036555.1). Taxonomy (NCBI): domain Eukaryota; kingdom Viridiplantae; phylum Streptophyta; class Magnoliopsida; order Poales; family Poaceae; genus Microstegium; species Microstegium vimineum. Next base: position 5,134,229 of record CM039134.1, on the reverse strand, counting down.
TTTCCTTAAAAATAGGTATTGTTGTTATGATTGAGTCCGACTCTTGCACGAGTCGTTTATTTCCTTTAAAGTAGGGATTTTTGTTTAGGAAAGTTAGAGTCGTGATTGTTTACAACTCCCTTGGCCGGAGTATAAATATGTACCGGGGGTGGTGTAAGAGATATACACAATCAATAAAAGAGTTTATTATTTTCATCTACTTTTCCAGAAAATCTACTTTTTCGCATTAGTTTTAGTTCATCTACGAGTTCTTACGAAGTTTCGACGGATTATCTCTGTCGGCCTTGCAAGATCCGCGTTTGGAGCAAATCAGAGCCTTGACGTCCGGGCGCCATCGCTGTCGTCTCGTTCATATTTGTTCTAGTTATCATCCTTGTCGATTAATTGGTCAAATCGACTGGCACACTTCAGGTTTTGGGTTTAAAGCCCGACGTGTTCGCAGTTTCGACGGATTTTGTGTCAACACTACCTCACATGCTCGGGGAAATCGGTTATATTTATAGGGTATTTAATTTAAGGAGCCACTCAATCACATGCGAGGTGGTGCATCATAAGTTAATTTGTCAAATTTGGTAGAATGACTACATTCATCAAACTAGTACTAATTATTAGCTTATGAGAATAAGATGATGATGCATCAACCTATTCCATTCCATAATCAAACAAAAAAAGAGGAATAAGTATATAATAGACAACTTTATTCCTTAAACCAAATACATCCTTAATCTTACTTAAAAAATTAACGGGTACACAATATATAAGTCGGCATAATTCTTATAGTCCACATCAAAAAATTGAGTGTAACTCTCATCTATATTTAAGTTGAGTTAGATTTGATATGAGACTTTAATATGTTGTGTGCTCTGGTGAGAGCCCCATGTGTTTGGTTTTGAGTAATTGATGAAACCTACCTAAGTACTAACCTTAATCTCTAAGTGTGAATCATGAGATAGGTTGGTACATGCCATGTGATGGAGCTAATGAATCAAAGGTGATGATGACAAAGCTCTAGCATGGTGGTGCAAAGGAAGGTGGAAAAGGATTCAAGGCAAAGGTGAAATAGGAATCCATTTTCGGTTTGGTGATCAAGACACCATAGAGGGTGTGATCACATTTAGGATAGATAGCCGTACTATCAAGGAGGGAGCTCTCATGTTTGATTACGGTTATCATGTGCCACTAGGTTCATTGCATTGCATTTAAAATCAATTGAACTAGTGAAACAACCAACTAAATTCAAGATAAGTTTGAACTAAAAGCTAACACACATGCACAAGTATTGAGATCACTTAGTGTTGGCCCTTGGAAGCTTGGAATAAGTTGGAGTGAAGTTGGCAAAGTGTTTTGGACAGAAGAAGAGGTCCGGACACAAGGTTTGTGATAGGTCCGGACCATCAGAGATGGGTCCGGAGGCAAACCCTTGCTGTCTTTGCTGAGGAGAAGGATCCAGACGCAGTCTTTGGTCCAGACGCAGGGCACCGGACGCGCGTCCGGAGTCTCTGCGCTCTCTGTTGATCTCTGTATGAAAGTGACCGGACGCTAGTGTTAGTCCGGATGAGGAACCGGACTTGCGTTCGGAGTGGAAGAATCGAAGAAGGAGCTCTCGGGTTCTCTGTAATTTATTTCCGGACGCTCGGTGCAGTGCGTCCGGACCCTGTGAGCAGTAGAGTCCGGAGGCACGTGGCAAGCTGTGGCGCGAGCGGGAAACAGAGCCGTTTGAACGGCAGGCGACCGGACGCAGGAGAGTTGGTCCGGATTACGTGGTATGCGCGACCGGAGGTTGCGTCCGGAGGTTGAAACAGAGGAGCTGATTGTGTTGTGTGGGGGCATCCGGACGCTGTTGATGGTCCGGACCCCCCCCCCACTGTTGCTTGTGTCCGGAGGGCACGCAGAGAGCGTTTTTCAGTGGGAAAACGACTAGTTATGAGTGGAGGCTATATATAGTTGTATGGCTGGCCCTTTGGGGTACTTCTTGCACATTCTATTCACTCACACACTTGTGCTCATTTGTGAGAAGCTCCACCACTCATCCCTCTAAGCATATTTGACATATTCATTAGAGATTGAGTGAATCCAAGTGCATTGCTCATTGATTGCATACTAGTGGCACTTGGTGATCGTCGTCGTCGCGGAAGTTCTTGTTATTCTTGGAGGTTGCCACCTCCTAGACGGCTTGGAGCGATGAGGATCGTTGAGTGGAGGAAGGTGTTTGTCTCCGGCTCCGATCGGTGGATTGGGAGGGGTTCTTGAACCTTCCCCGCGCGAGTTCGCAAAAGGTATCTCTAGTGGATTGCTCGTAGCTTGTGGATCCCTATCTTGTGTTGGTTTTGCGGCACCCGGTGACGGATTTGACGTGTGATGCCAATTAGCGCGTGAACCTCCAAGTAGGTGAATCGCTACAATTTTGCGGCACCCGGTGACGGATTTGACGTGTGATGCCAATTAGCGCGTGAACCTCCAAGTAGGTGAATCGCTACAATTTTGCGGCACCCGGTGACGGATTTGACGTGTGATGCCAATTAGCGCGTGAACCTCCAAGTAGGTGAATCGCTACAACGAGGACTAGCTTGTTGGCAAACAAGTGAACCTCGGTAAAAAATATTGTGTCTCATTGTCTCTCTACCGGGGATTTATCTTGTGATTGATTGGCCATCCATTGTTTGATTGATATTCTCTCCGCGGCGGTATAACCTTCCTATCTCTAGCTTTGCTCTTACATTCTTTACATTCTTGCAAAGTAGAGTTTCTAGCTTGTCTTGTGTAGCTTAGTCTTGTAGCCCTAGTTCACTAGCTCTTGTGTGTGACATAGGTTATCTTGCTAATAGCTAGAATTGGTAGGTGGCTTGTCTAACCTTAGTGCTAGCACAAACTTGCTTTACGTCGTGTTTTATTCTAACAAGTTTGCCTAAGTGTTGTTGTAGAAAATTTTAATAGGCTATTCACCCCTCCTCTAGCCATATCTAGACCTTTCATCTGGTAAATCTCGACCTAAGTGGTATCGGTTCCTAGGTACTAGCCTAGGAGCGGAGGCAAAACTGTCCCAAAGAGGACGCTATATGCCTATATTTGTAATATGAGATTTTGTAATATTTTGCATGCGGCGTTAATATTTATGCCGTTGGGAGAATTTGTGTTACTGTACTTATCAAGTAGTAGTTTTATTCATAATTGAGGATAAAGACAAATATTTTTATAAGAGATAAATACTTTGAATATAAAATTATGGTGGCCGAATTTATCGTATTGCCCCATAAATGAGTTGTGCCTGACATGACCGGGAAAGACTTGGAAGACCTGCCAATGATTTTAAAAGATAAAAAATATCTTAACCCGGTGGTCAGCAAAGCCATTAGCAATATCAAAGCTTGCACAATAGTATGTGTGATTATTGCGCCATGATACAGGCTAATTAACTATTAATTGTGCACGTGTATTACCAGAAATCTAGCAAACTGTATGCAACGGGCTCACCTGTATATATGTGATGGGTATTTACACATTTTTATTGGTCTAGAAAAGTGACCAGCAGCCCATGTGCCACTCATCCGGCCTGCCATCGTGCAACCTGGTTTTGGCTCAAATACATACGCACGCACATATGCAGAGTACACGGCCGTATAGAAGTGACATCGTATACTTTATCCCCACGGCAGTTGTGTACAAGAATACCGGAACCTTGGACTGGTAAGGTTGGATAGGAATAACAGCAACCAGAAAGAGCTTGCTCGGTCGTCCTTCGTCCTCGGATCACGACGCGAGAAGCGCTGCCCACGACCCGAGGTGGAGTAGCGGAGCTCGCCTCGGATCCCTCGGACCATCACCCCGAACGAGCTCCAGAGGGCTCTACTATATAAAGGGGAGGGCAGCTTCATTCAGGGGGATCCATCAGAAAACAACATCGCCGTCAGGCTGCACACATACGCACGCACCTTGCCGCCGCACTGCTGTCCACAAACCACGTACGCCAGGCTGCAGCACCACGCCGTCGCCGCTGCCGTCGCGCACTGGACACTTCGTCGTGTTAGACTAAGCAATGTGTGATTGCATGTATTAGACTAGGCACCGTGCGGTTGCATGTGTGTGTCGCGTGTGCGGCTGCATGTGTGCAGAGGTTGTATAAATATGTAACCGATGCGATCAATAGAACTATCCCTTACATTCTTTCATGGTATCACAGGGGGTTACGATCCCCGCTTCCGCAGCCCTACACGCCGCCGGTCCTCACAACCGACGCGGCCTCGCCGTCGCTGGGCCTCGCGCTCGCCGGCCGCACGCGCGCCCCTGCGCCGTGCCTTCCTCCGTCGCTGGGCCAAGGCTCGCCGGAGTACCACACGTGCGCCGCCACGACGCCGTGCGTTCTGATCGCGCCGCCGACCGATCCATCCGCGCCGGCCGCCGATCCCGTCGCCACGTCGCGCGCCGCCACGGTCCGTCCGACGCCGTGAGTTCTGATCGCGCCGCCGACCGGTCCATCCGCGCTGGCCGCCGATCCCGTCGCCACGTCGCGCGCCGCCACGACTGATCCGTCCACGCCGCCACGGTCCGTCCGCGCCGCCACGACCCGATCCGTCCGCCCGCCGCCGGTTTCCTGCCTCTACCCCAACCATGGCGGAGACCGCGGCTGAGCGCGCCGCCCGGGAGGCCCAGGAGCAGCGCGACCGGGAGGCGGCCGCCGCTGCCCGCGCCAAGGCCCTCGACGAGTACGAGGCCAAGTACGCCGACGTCCACGCCACCGCCATCGCTGTCCTCAACATCAAGGTGCTCGTGCCCGTCGTCCTGGATCGCGTCGCCAACAACTACACCCGGTGGCGCGCCCTCTTCCTCGTCGTCTTGGGCAAATATGCCCTCACCGATCACGTCCTCACCGATGTGGTCAACGATGATCGCCCGGCGTGGCTGCAGATGAACTGCACCGTCCTCACGTGGATCTACGGCACCATCAACCCCGACCTGCAGCAGTCCACGATGTTGAAAGAGCCCAACGCGCGAGTCGCATGGGTACATCTGGAGGACGAGTTCCTCGGGCAGCGCGAGTCGCGCGCCCTCTTGCTGTCCGCCGAGTTCCGCACCGTCAAGCAAGGCTCCTCCTCCATCACGGACTTCTGCCGACGCCTCGAGACGATGGCCGCCTCTCTTCGCGAGTTTGGCGACCCCGTTGGCGACCGCACCCTCGTCCTCACCCTGCTGCGCGGCCTCAGCGAGAAGTTCCGCCCCATGGTGACGAACATCAAGCTGCGACAGCCGTTCCCCAGCTTCTCGGAGGCGAGAACCCTGCTGCTCCTCGAGGAAATCGACCTCAACGACTTCGCCGGCGACACCGGCACGTCCTCCAGCAGCACCACGCCGGCCGCGGGCGCACCGACGCTCCTTGCGGCCACGGGCTCCACCAACACCGCATGGCGCCCCCCTGCCGGCAGCCCTGCTCCTCCTGGCCGCAACCAGGGCGGCGCGCCCACCGGCCAAGGCAACGGCAACCAGGGCGGCCGCTCCGGACGCCGTCGCGGACGCAACAAGCAGCAGCAGCAGGGCGGGCAGCAGGCTTCAGCAACGCCGTTTGCCACAGCTCGATACTCCGCCTCAGCACTGGACCTGGACACTGTAGGCTGACGTTTAGATGACCACGAGATGAGATTGTCCCCGAGAAACACCGCATAGCCAGAAGTGGACTTGCGCGTGTCAGGACAAAACCAGCAGGCTTCAGCAACGCCGTTTGCCACAGCTCGATACTCTGCCTCAGCACTGGACCTGGACACTGTAGGCTGACGTTTAGATGACCACGAGATGAGATTGTCCCCGAGAAACACCGCATAGCCAGAAGTGGACTTGCGCGTGTCAGGACAGCCCGCCCAATCTGCATCTGTGTAGACAGTCAGATCTACTGGTGAGGTCCGGTGAAGATGAAGACCAAGATCCAAGGTACCCTGAAGGTAGCGAAGAATGCGCTTCATAGCGCACAGATGAGGCTCCCGGGGGTCATGCATGTAGAGGCACACCTGCTGGACAGCATAAGCAATATCTGGACGAGTAAAAGTGAGATACTGAAGAGCACCAGCAATACTGCGGTAGGAGGAGGGGTCGGTGACGGCAGCTCCATCGGCAGAAAGCTTGGAATGAGTATCCACAGGTGTGCTGCAAGGCTTGCAGCTAAGCATACCAGCACGGTCAAGAATGTCCAGAATATACTGACGCTGGGAGAGGAACAGGCTGTCACTCTGACGCTGCACACTGACGCCGAGGAAGAGGTGAAGAGCCCCCATATCTGTCATAGAGAATTCTTGGCGGAGAGCATGGATGATCCGCTGCAAAAAACTCGTAGAGGAGGCTATAAGAACAATGTCATCAACATAGAGAAGCAAGAATGCCACATCAATACCCCGGCTGTATATGAACAGAGAACTGTCAGTCTTCGCCTCAACAAATCCGAGAGAAGTGATATGACTTGCGAAGCGATGATGCCAGGCTCGGGGTGCTTGCTTCAAACCGTAGAGTGACTTGTTCAACCGGCACACATAATCTGGGCGGGAGGTGTCAACAAAACCGGCAGGCTGAACACAATATACTGTCTCATTCAGGATGCCATGGAGAAATGCATTCTTCACATCAAGCTGATGAATAGGCCATGAATGAGAGAGTGCCAGAGTAAGAACTGTGCGGATGGTTGCTGGTTTGACCACTGGGCTGAAAGTCTCATCATAGTCGATACCTGGACGCTGTGTGAAGCCGCGGAGTACCCAACGAGCTTTGTAACGGTCCAGAGAGCCATCAGACTTGAACTTGTGACGAAACACCCATTTCCCAGTAACAAGGTTGACACCGGACGGTCGAGGCACCAGGGTCCATGTGTCATTAGCCTGCAGAGCATCAAACTCATCCTGCATTGCACGGCGCCATGCGGGGTCAGTCAGGGCAGTACGGACTGAGGAAGGCACAGGGGACAGCGGTGCCGCGTGAAGGTTGAGACGGTCAACGGGCTGCCGGATGCCGTCCTTGCCGCGTGTGCGCATGCCGTGTGCGTTGACGACAGGTGCTTGCTGGAGAGGAACTGTGGCGGTGGTGCGGCCGGCTGGGCGCCCGGCGCCACTGGCAGCAGCCTGGGACGGACCGTCCGCAGGGGCAGTGGCACCAGGCGTGGTCGAAGCGGGGCCACCAGCAGCACCCGTGGCCGGCTCAGCTGGAGAGGAGCCGTGGCCGCCCGTGGCCAACGCGCCGTGGCCGCCCGAGGCCAGGCCGTGGCCGCCCGGGTTGAGGCGGTGGGGTCGAGGCCGCCCGTGGCCAGAGAGTCGGTATGACCCCCCGGAGCAGCATCTATGCCGCCGGGGAGGCGGGTACCTGCAAGCACAGCTCTTGCGCCATCGGGCGAAGAGGAATCATCAGCATCCAAAAACTCAAGTGTGGTGTGGTCCTGGGGGAAGAGGACATATCGGCGAAGGGGAAAACCGTCTCATCGAAGGTGACATGGCGAGAGATGATGATACAGTTTGTGTGAAGATCAAGACACCGATAACCCTTATGATCAGTGGAGTATCCCAGGAACACACACAGAGTGGATCGAGGTGAAAGTTTATGCGGAGCTGTGGATGATAGGTTGGGATAGCAGGCACAGCCAAAAACGCGTAAGTGATCATATGTAGGCTGCGTGCCATATAGGGAAAAGAAAGGAGTGAGGCCGTCGAGGGTTTTAGTGGGGTGACGATTGAGAAGATATGTTGCAGTGTGCAAGGAGTCAACCCAATAAACGGGAGGAAGACTAGCCTGAAAAAGAATGGAGCGCACAATATTATTTATAGTGCGAAGAATGCGCTCGGCCCGCCCATTTTGCTGTGAAGTGTAAGGGCAGGACATGCGAAGAACGACTCCATGAGTGAGGAAGAACGTGCGGGCCGAAGAATGGTCGAATTCACGGCCGTTGTCGCACTGGACTGCCTTGATGGAGGAGCCGAACTGCGTACGCACATAGGAAAAAAAGTGAGTAATGGCACCAAACGTGTCGGATTTGAGGCGTAAAGGAAACGTCCAAGTGTAGTGTGTGCAGTCATCTAAAATAACAAGATAATATTTGTAGCCAGACACACTAACAACTGGGGATGTCCAAAGATCACAATGGATTAAATCAAAGGCGTGCGAGGCACGAGAGTTTGATATGCTAAAAGGAAGGCGCACATGGCGACCAAGCTGACAAGCGTGGCAAATATGAGTATCATGGCGCTTATTACATGGAATAGCATTGGAACTAATGAGCGTGGACAAAGCCTCATAACCGATATGACCGAGACGACGATGCCATAGAGTGGTGGAAGATGCAGCAGCAGTGAGGGCAGTGGTGCTGGATGGCGTGAAGAACGGGTAAAGGTCTCCCGTGCTATTGCACCTGGCGATCACGCTCCGTGTCTGAAGATCCTTCACAGAAAGGCCGAAGGGATCAAACTCAATGGAACAATTATTATCAGTAGTAAACCGGCGAACTGAAATCAGATTCTTAATAATGTTTGGAGAAACTAAAACATTAGAAAGAACTAGAGGACGCCCAGTGTTCGAAAAAGAGTGTGATCCAACGGAAGTAACGGGAAGTAAGTTCCCATCACCAACAATGATAGATGAAGGATGCGATGACGAGGGAGGGTGAGAGGTGGTGAGTATACCGGCGTTGTTGACCATGTGGGAGCCAGCGCCCGAGTCAGCATACCATTCGCCCGTGCCGGGAGGGGAGAGCGTCATGGTGCTGAAGTTGCTGGCGAGCGAGGACGTGTCGAAGCTGCCTCCATGCATGGGCGTCCACGGCTGCTGCTGCTGTGGTGGCGGCGGGGCGACGTGGTAGCCAGGCGCCCCGTAGCCGTAGCCGGATGGTGCGCCGAAGCCTGGTGGCAGGCCGAAGCCGGGTGGAGCGGCCTGGTAGCCGTGCGGCGCCTGCTGCTGCTGCTGCTGCACGGCCATGTACCCTGCAGCAGGCGGTCTGTACATCGGCCCCGGAGCGGGCGGTGGCCAGTACGCCCAGGGCTGGTACTGCGCCGGCGGGCGCTGGTGTTGCCCGTGCGGCACCTGCTGCTGCTGCTGCCCGCCCTGCTTCGCCGTGCTACCGTGGTCTATTGTGATAACATCAGTGCTGTTTACCTCTCCAGCAATCCTGTCCAGCACCAGCGGACCAAGCATATTGAGATTGATTTGCACTTCGTGAGAGAGCGAGTCGTCCTCGGTGAAGCACGCGTCCTGCACGTTCCCACTACGTCTCAGTACGCCGACATCTTCACCAAAGGTCTGCCGACATCAGTCTTCACGGAGTTTAGGTCCAGTCTTAATGTTCGCGGTGCTCCCAGTTAAAACTGTGGGGGAGTGTTAGACTAAGCAATGTGTGATTGCATGTATTAGACTAGGCACCGTGCGGTTGCATGTGTGTGTGCGCGTGTGCGGCTGCATGTGTGCAGAAGTTGTATAAATATGTAACCGATGCGATCAATAGAACTATCCCTTACATTCTTTCACGTCGCACCGAGGAGAGCTGACGCCACGCGCTGCCGGAGATCAACCACCATGGTTACCTCGAAGGGTGAGACTCCCCATCAGTGGGATTTTTTCTTTTGCTAGATGCCTTGTTGGTCGGCCGGTGTGGGGTGGCCAGTGCAGGAGAAGCAAGATGGCGATTCAGTGAAGATAGTATATGCAAGTATGTGAGAGATGTAGATGGTGCAGTCAGAAGAAAAAGAAGAAGCGATGTGCATTCCAGTCGGTGAGGCTGGGGTGCTGGGTGCAGGCTGTCGTAGCAGGTGTGTGGGTGGAAGAACAACATCTCAGGAGTGTAGAGATGCAAGAAGTTTCCAGCTGAAGGAGGTTCGGTTATGGTGATGCAAGTCTCTGTCGAAGAGGAAATGCTGCTGCTGTGTTTGTTGTAGTGCAAGGGCAGAAGTTAGATTTGTTCGGCAGTTTTCAGGTGATGGTTGTTGCAAGATTCAGAAGCATGTGCAAAGCAGTAGATGCAGTTTTGCAGAGAGTGATGCCAAGTGCCAGGGGAAAACAAGTTTCAGTGATGTTTCAGATGCTGAGGAGGGTGGAAGATTGAAGGGCTTTAGATTAGTAGGCGCTGTTTTAGCAGAGTTTGATGGAGCAAAGAGAGGGCGGTGAAGGCAATATATGGGTCTGATGGTGTTTGAGAAGTAGTGAAAGGATGACCAGGCGACAGATGGTAGGAGCAGCTGTACAATTGAAATGGTTGTAGTGCAAATTCACATAAGCAGAGAAGAATGTTGCCGTTGTAGTGCAGATTCAGGTTTCCAGTAACCGCAGTTTAGTGATCTATACAAGATTAAGATGCAGGCGTGCATGTTTGTTACAGAAAGGCTACATCAGAAGAGTAGTTGCAGTCTAGAGAAATAAAAGATAAAGATGGTGACCAAGAAGGAGTGGGGATGAGCAGGGAGAGTGAGGGTCAGGGCCGATCAGAGGTTTTGTCATGGTGTAGTTCCTGCAGTAGCTGTGATATAGGCGCCAACATGTTAGAAAAGAAGGAGATGCAGTTTTAATGAGAAGTGAGGAGATGATAGCTATGAGTGAAGTGAGATCCAGTAAAGGAGATAGGGGAATATGATTCTAATGGCAAGCCAGAGGTGTTGTGATGGGTCAGAGAGGGTAAATGCATTTCCGCAGATACAGATTAGAGAGTAGGATCTTAGGAAGTGAAGAGATTTCAGGAGCAGAGGAAGCAACAATGTGTTGTCTGATACTTTAGGGAATTTGCATGTTGAGGGATAGTGCAGAAGGGTTGAAGATTATAGTCAATGATCAAAGAAGCAGAGGAGTGGAATAGGTAGTTGTGTTATTCAGAGATGAGAGGTCCTCTGTTTGAAAGAGAAGTAGAAAAATTCAATGGCTGGCATGTGCAGGTCCGACACAGAAGTAGTGAAAGAGAGGTGCAGCTGCTGAAAGTTGTTGTAGTTGTCACTCATCGGCCATGAGGAGCAGAAGCTATTTGCTTAGAAAAGAGGAGAAAGATTGTAGAGTAGTATAGCATTTGGCAGGTGTGAATTAGTTGCCTGATGATCAGACCCAGACTGTAATTTCAGAGAAAGGCAAGCAAAGTTCCCTAAACAGTATGGGCGTGTGGGGAGTATGCTGATTATGTTACAGAAATCATGTGCATGTGGTTCAGGGTGCAGAGCAGCAGTTAGTAAAGAGCATGGCAATTTGTTACTAGAAGAAATGTGCAAAGAGGACCTGAAGAGCATGCCCTGTTTTGATGTGAAGTAGTGTAGCCATGTCTCACAGTGAAGTACAGTTTAGGCTTTATTTGTAAGCAAAAAGGGACAAGAGGTCTGAAGTTCCATGCATCTGTAGTAGGAGGTAATAAGAAGTTCATGAACTGCATGTTCATCAGGATGGAGGAAAGAGGCACGGAGTGTTAAATACTTCTTCAGTATATGATAATAAGCAAGCAAGGGCATGTCCTGTTTTGTGCTCATAAGCCATGGTAGCAGCAGTTCATCGTTATTAATTAGTTTGGCTTTCCGCAATGCTTAAGCAACGGCAGTAGAGGGGAAGAAGTGAGTTGGTGCATGGCTCTGGAAAAACAATAGAGCTCTGAACATTGCAAAATATGCTTTCAGCTGTTCACAGCAGTGTAGTGAGGTTGCGATAGAAATTTGCAGAGCCAAGGACTGTGGCTAGTATTTTATTCAGAGATCATTCCCTGAAGAGCAACGCTGCCCTTGCTACAGTGAAGACATTAGTAGATGTGTGCCATCATTTTTCAGCATTTTGACAGTACGTGTGCTATGTAATATAAGCAAGCAAAATGTAATACAGTAGTTGGCATGTGCTACGAGGTGTCAGGCTGTTGTGAGATTTAACTCAAAAGAAAATAGCATACCCTGTGTAATTCTTACAAGTTTGAAATAGTTAGACATGGCGAGATTATTAGTGGCCTGTTATGAGTTTGGCCCTGTAATATTTGTGTCAGATCTGAACTTTCCAAAACAGCTGGCACGATTGCAATCTGGTGACGTTTACATTACATTAGAAATCATACGAGATGAATGACATGTGTAGTAAGTCATTAGGTGGACTGTATTTGTATAAGAAATATGCCGAGTCCATGATTTGTTATGACTTGATCAGCTCCTCGTGACGATAATTAAGAAGTCAATGTCAGTTAATTATCAGCTGATCTTAATTGATTGCGTACATTTGCTGTTAAATTGTGAGTGCATGAATTTTGGCAATGGCAGCGCCGGAGTTTCCGTCACCTCCACGAAGACATGCAACAATGCCCAATGTCGGGCGCGACAAGCGCCTCGGCCTTTCCCAGAATGATGACAAGACACCAGAGGCGGCCCTCCAAAGCTACTTCGCCCTCTTCAAAGGGTCTCTATCTAGCCTGATCATCAAGGCCCTGGTGGCTCTCTGTGGCCTGGAGGACAGCCCCCTGCCATGCCCTGATCTGCTATAGCTGCAAATGAACCGATCAGATTGCTGTTTGGGGAATATTACGTTATCCATGATACAACGAAACTGCAAGATTCTCAACTGGAATGTACGCGGTCTCAATGATGGTGTCAGACGTGACTCAGTCAGTATATTGGTCCGGGAAACAAACAACACCATTGTTTGCTTGCAAGAAACAAAGCTCCAAAATGTCGACAATGCAGTGATTGCTCGCACACTTGGCCAAAAATTCTTAAACAACTACGTTGCACTGCCAGCTATGCAAACAAGAGGAGGAATCCTCCTAGCAGCCTCGGAAGATCACTTCTTAATTTCGGAGACCTTGCTTACCACTAATACAATCACAGCCAAGATCACAGTGAGAGCTGATGCTTCTGAATGGTGGATTACTGTGGTCTATGGCCCGCAAACCGACGCAGACAAGCTCCTCTTCCTGCAAGAACTGAAGGACCTCGCAGTTCCAGGTCGCGAACGTTGGCTTGTGGTGGGAGATTTCAACCTCATTTACCAAGCAGCAGACAAGAATAACTCCAACCTCAACAGACGGCTCATGGGTTCATTTAAAGCAACAATCGATGCCCTGCACCTAAAAGAGCTCAGACTAAATGGAAGGCGATTCACCTGGAGTAACGGACAAAATAATCCAACACTAACAAGGATCGATAGGCTCTTCTGCACTCCAGACTGGGAGTTGTTGTTTCCCTCTTGCTACCTCCACTCCCTGTCGTCCACCATGTCAGACCACTCCCCTTTACTGCTACAAGGGGAAATTGATTGGACTCCGTCCAATTCCTTCCTATTCGAAAATTTTTGGGTAAACATGCAAGGTTTCCAACAAGTTGTCCAGTCTGCCTGGAACAAGCCGGTCATCTCATCCCAGCCTCTGAAGCGTCTGCATATCAAGATGGCTCGCACAGCAAAAGTGTAACACCCCGGGTGTTAATCTCTTAATTAAAATTTGATCATGTCATCATATGCATTAAGCATCATTCATTTGTTTGAAAACCTGGATATGCATTGAACTAAAATGAGTTTACTTGTTTGTGTTTGATCAATTGTTCAATGCAGGTCATCTTTTCAAATTCTCAAAATTTAAAAATTTGAAATCCAAACCCTATTTCCCAGAGGGGGTGTATCAAACCCTAAACATGCTTTTCAAAATCTATAAAGTTTTTGCTTGTGGTTGTTTAAGCAAAGTTGTAGATCTTGAGGTTTTGAACATCTTTCGTGTTCAAAGTTTTTCTTGAAAACCCCTGGAAGCTTGAGCATTTTGCAAAATAGCCGCAGGGTCAGTTTTGTCCTTTCGTCGAGCAGTTGCATGGCGGGGTCGATCTCGACGTCGCTCCTGGCCGACACTTGTCGCCAGCCGCGCAACACTGTCCATGGACTCCCGTCTTGTCGAGTGTACGTGGCGAAATCACGGAACCCGTTGCCGTCTTTAAAAGCGGGACACCGTCCTCTCTTCTTTCCTTTCCACGCCACTGCTCCACTCTTCTCCATCGCTTCGCTCTGCTCTGTTCCGCCGAGCGCTCCACCTCCATCGTTGACGAACTCGTCCAAGCTCGTTAGCTGCTGCCAATCACTCAATCTTTCGTCATTGTCTTCGCCTTGACCTTGCGCATCCTCGGGGTAAGTTGGTTGAAGTCGTCGAGCCCGCATTCGTTCAGTGCGGATCCGTCTTCCTCAGCTCCGCCGAAACCGCCACTGCTCTGGTCCGTCTTCGACCGGGCTACGCAGGAGCCGCATTGTCTTTTTGTCTTGTGTTTCTTGCTCTTTGTTCATCCCTGATGCTTGTCGGTTCTCCGTTTTGCAAATGGTGGAACATAGCTCCGGGAACATCTCCGTTGCCGCACAGTTCTTTGTCTCCGCCGGCACATTCTCCATCAACGGTCGTCTCTGCTTCATCTCCGGTCAAGCTTGCTTGTGCTCCGTGACCAGGGTGAGCTCCTCGACCTCTCCGATGTACTCGTTTATCCCTGTATCGAGCCTTAGAGCTCTGTCCTTGAGCGTTGCCGCTGTTCTTGTTCGGCGCGGCGGTGTGTTCGTCGCCTTGTCGTTGTAGTTGATCTTTTCGAGATCCAAGTCTTGCGCTAGCTTCGCCTAGCCGTCCTGAGTCAGTCTCGAGGGGTAGTTGTCCTCGAGCGCGTGCATGTTCTCTTCGGCGCGTGTCGCGCAGATCCCCGCCGACCGCCAGTGCCGTCGACGAGGGTGTTGCGTTCCGTTCTGAGTTCGCCTCGTGCGTGTTTCGCGTTGTTTGGGGGCCGCTTAGCTTGCTAGAGTTGTTGGTTGTTTTGTTTGAGGTCTGATTGAGGCCTAGTGTCTCTGCTCGAGGCCTAGCTCCTTTGATCGAGGCCTGTGTCCATTGGCATGTGTGTGCGGTCGAGCTCAGTTCACCGCCATGGTCGTCGACGAGGTTGGCTGTGTAGGTTTTAGCCTCGTTTCTGTGGGCATTTTGCTCGCGGTTGTCTTCTGAGTCGTGATCGAGGCCTAGCCTCTTGATCGAGTGTCGATCGAGGCCTAGCGTCTCTGTTCGAGGCCTAGTTGCGTCGACCGAGGCCTAGCTTCTCTGATCGAGGGTCGGTCGAGGCCCAGTTTCATCGATCGAGACCTCGTTTCTTTCGGTCGAGGTCTGTCTTCGTCGATCAAGGTCTTTCTTCATCGATCGAAGTCTCGTTTCTTTCGATCGAGGTCTCTCGTCAGCGATCGAGGGTTAGTTCTTCGATCGAGGTCTGTTCTCGATGGTGTGCGATCGGCCGAGCCCTGTCCGACCATCAGCACCCTCGATGAGGTGTCTCTGAAGGTTTGTTTTGGTCGCAGCGTACCTCGTTGGGTTCGGCTCGGCAAGCCGAAGCAGGTTCGAGGGGTAGCCGTCCGGTTTGGTCACCGACGGCGACTCGCCGCCGTGTTTTGTGGTTCTCGACGCCGCTGCTCGAGCGTCTGTGCCACTAACGGTCGAGACCTAGCCTTCAGTGGGTTTTGTGCAGGATTGTTTCGGTTTCCCTGCTAGTGCAGTTTTTAATCCTGTAAGATGTCCAGTTTAGTTATAAAATGTTTAGAAACCCTAATACCTTTAGGCTTTGAGTGATTTTGGATTATTTGGTACATATGGTCATTGTCCAGTGACAAACACAAGTTGGACATGCTCGATGTGATGATGTTTGCTCAGTTCTTTTGGATGTAATGATTAACTTAGATAATCAAGATAAATAGGGTTTAATTAATTTGCCTGTTAACCTAGTGTCGCTTTCCTTCATGAAGGGGAGTGGTACTCAAGGTGTAATCCGTTTTAGTCTTCTCTTATGAGCATGCTTGTTTGAGTTGAGCATCATGTTTACGATTCAAGCATCATCTGAAACATGTCATTGTATCGTGTAGATTATTCGTCGGTTGGGTTGGATACCTCCAGTGAAGGGGTTTTCTCTCTTGAATCTGAGCCCGAGTTCGTTTATCCCTCCAACCAAGGCAAGCCCCGGTGCATTCAAACATTTCCTTGTATTTAAAATGATTGCTTTAAATACACTTATGTTTATACTATTGCATTACGGTATTCAATCAAATTCCTACTTGATGCATAGCCTTACCTTGAATTATTTATTCCTGTACCTTGATACCGTTTTAAAAATACGTTTGTGCTTTTTGCTGCTTAGCAATGCTTAGACCGATAGAGTCAGATGATTTCCTGTCATCTGCGAGAATAGGTGGTAACCTGATTGCTTCGGCAATGGTTCTGTTTTCAAGAAGAATAGCGGATTGCTGCGGCAAATGGCTATGTCCTCTCGATGGAAGTAATAATATGAGACCGGGCGGACACGGTGTTGGAGAGCCACCAGATGTGGATATCTGGTGAGCGGGTTCTTTCCGCCTGTGTCGATTAGGAACCGTCCGTTGTAGACGTCCAAGGGTTGTGATTTTGGAGTACTTATCACATACTCCGGGAAGCTGGACTCTGGCTATTTTCGCTTGAAGAACGGTTAACCCGCACTGGGAGTGGAGAGATGGCGAGAGTAGTGTGTACCCTCCAAGTTAGCGAACTGGATGGAGGTGTAGTGTGCTCTCGGGTGGCGGAACCCCGGTCTTGGCAAGAGGATCCAGGGAAAGGTAGTCATATGCGTGCTTTAAGCGGCTGTATATGTCGTGTGATAGGGAAGCCCCAGCTGGGATAAACCGGTTCGAATCGTCGTGTTCCTCGGATATGGAAACATGACCCTGTCCTCTACCGCGTAGTAATACACTTTAACTGGATACTTGTTGGATCCCTTCGTGGATGGTTATTACCTTGTCATCGATCATACCTCCAGGTCGATATTTGAGTAATCTTATGGATAACATAAATGATTTCAATTCTTTTTATAAATGCTCATTTATGCAAAATACTTGATTCTTGCAACCACACCTTGAATCCTATGACTTGCATACTGTTTTGTCCACCAAATACTTTTCTTTGTCGGATAAGTCTTGTGGAGTACTCCCGTACTCAGGGTTTGTTAACCCCTGTTGCAAATGAGGATCACAACCCGGTGTGTGTGGCTCCTTGCTGCATGACCGTGGTCAGTGTAGATGAAGATGAAGAATAAACTGTCTTTGCTTGACTCTTGGGCAAGAGTAACTCGGTTATCTGTTCTTTCGCTATCAGCAGCTTGATGTATCTTTATCGTGTGACACTAAGTTATGTTCCAAAACTTATGGTTTGTAATATGACTTTAAATTTCCGCTACTTTGATGTAATATAAAAATTTCGTATCACTTCTGTCATGATTGTGATAAGGTTGATCCTGTTCGGAAAGAGGTGGATGACCCGCTGCAAAGTGGCGACACCTGATGGGCTAATTAAGATTTGGATCATCTGTTGGAGATTAAGTTGGTTAATCCTGACAAGTGGGCCCTATCTTAAGAGGTTCTGTCACAAAAAGCCATTAAGAAATGGAAGAGGATGAAGATTGGAGACACTGCCCTACAGCTGGCCATAGTAAAAGAAATAATTCTGCGTCTTGAAACAGCCCAAGAAGACAGGCCTCTGACCTTGGAAGAACTAGACCTTCTTAGGCGCCTGAAAACACGCTCGATCGGACTTGCTCTAATCGAAAAATCAAGGATTCGTCAACGAGCCCGCCTAACCAATATTCTCCTAGGATACGCTAACACCAAGTTCTTCCACCTTTGGGCAAGCGCAAGGTCGAGGAAAAATTACATACAATGCCTCCAGAATGATAGCGGCCTACTCTTCTCCCAAGAAGAAAAAGAGAAAGAGATTACAGACCACTTCATCAATCACTTTGGGTCGGCTGTCAATAGGCTAGCTACCCTCAACTGGTCATCCCTGGGCTATCAGCAACATGATCTTTCAGTCCTGGAAATTCCGTTCACTCAAGAGGAGATAAAGCACACAATTGATTCACTGCCAGGGGACAAGGCCCCCGGACCAGATGGGTTTACGGGTATCTTCTTCAAGCACTGCTGGGACACCATAAAAAGTGATCTCACAAATGCCTTCAATCACATGTATAACATGAACAGCCAAAACCTCAGTCTCCTCAACTCAGCCAACATTATCCTCATTCCAAAAAAACAGACGCTATTAAAGTGGGAGATTATAGGCCGATGAGTCTAATCCACAGCTTTGCAAAGATTTTCTCCAAATTACTAGCGAATAGACTGGCCCCCCTCCTAGATGGCATAGTCTCCAAATGCCAGAGCGCGTTCATCAAGCGAAGATTCATACAGGATAACTTCATCTATGTGCAAAACACTATTAAGAGGCTACATAAGCTCAAGACCCCAGCCCTTTTCATGAAACTGGATATCCAGAAGGCCTTCGACACAATCAACTGGAGCTACTTACTCGATGTTTTGGGAGCCTTGGGCTTTGGACAGCGCTGGAGGGATTGGATCTCCATGTTGTTTGGCACGTCATCATCAAGAGTCATCATCAACGGACGCCACGGGGATGGATTTAGCCACAAGAGGGGGTCCGACAAGGTGATCCCCTCTCACCCATGCTCTTCATCCTTGCCATCGACCCCCTGTAGCGGATTCTAGAATTGGCTACAGAAAATGGCTTTCTCACGCCCCTGCCATTGGCCTCAATGAGGCTTAGGACCTCGCTTTATGCTGATGATGCAGCCATCTTCATAAACCCGAAACGTGAGGATCTAATATTAATAAAAAATATCTTGGATACATTCGGGAAGGCGTCGGTCCTGATCACGAACTTTGACAAAAGCTCCATACACCCAATCCGTTGTGAGGACCTAGACCTCCAGAATATCCTAGAGCCATTCCCTGGCACATGCAAAGACTTTCCATGCCGCTACCTCAGCCTACAGCTACACATCAGACCACTGCAAAAGGTTCATGTCCAACCGCTGATTGAGAAAATTGGACAACACCTCCCTGGCTGGAAAGGGAAACTACTAAATCGTGCTGGTCGGCTCACATTAGTCACCTCTGTGCTATCCTCTATCCCAACCTACCACCTCACCATCTTCCCTCTTACAGCGTGGGCAAGGAAGCAAATCGACAAGATCCGACGTTCTTTTCTTTGGAAGGGCGATGACAAAGCAAATGGCGGACACTGCCTGGTTAACTGGCCGACCGTCTGTCAGCCTAAGGATTTGGGAGGCCTCGAGGTGGTGGACCTTGAAAAGTTCAGTAGAGCACTACGTCTACGTTGGCTTTGGCAGGAATGGACTGTGGCGGACAAACCATGGGCAGACACAGATACCCCTTGCAATGTCAATGACTGCCTTCTTTTCAATGCCTCTACCATCATTTCCATTGGGAACGGCAAAAAGACCAAATTTTGGCACTATAATTGGCTTGATGGACAGGCACCCAAATACCTAGCCCCACACCTATTCGAGCTAGTGAGAAGGAAAAACAAAACTGTGCAACAAGAACTAAATCAAGATGCTTGGATCCAATCTCTACGAGGAAAAATCATCACGTCCATTCAGCTAGAAGAATTCACCTCCCTTTGGATCCGACTGCAAGATGTGCATCTGCAACTGAACCTAGAAGACCAAATTACATGGAAATGGACCAGAGATGGGCAATACACCACCAAGTCGGCCGGGCTCAATTCATTGGCTCATTCTGCAGGTACAAAACCAACATCATTTGGCGTGCCCGTGCTGAAAACAAGTGTAAAATCTTCGCTTGAATTCTCATCCAAAACAAAATCCTTACAGCGGACAAACTCGCTCTACGCGGATGGCCCCACCAGAGCTCATGTGTTCTATGCAATGGACCTCTAGAAACAGGACACCACCTCTGCCTCACCTGCCCCTTCTCCCGAGCTACATGGATCATAGTAGCGAATTGGGAAAATCTCAGTATCATCCAATAAATCCTACAGGCAAGTTTGGCTAGTGTGGCTGATTGGTGGGAATTGGCCCTATCCTTAGTCCCAAAAGAAAAAAGACGTGACTTTATTGGTCTGGCCATCTACATCATGTGGAACTTGTGGAAGGAGCGCAACCACAGGATTTTCGATAACATTTACTCCACATCCACCCAGGTAGCAGGGCGTGTCAAGGATGACATGGCGCAATACAAAAGGGCTTTTACAATTACGCAACATTAGTGCTCATGTTGTCGTTACTTTAGGGCTGCGAGGCCATGTCATTCCTCCTTGGCTGTGAGGCCAACTTGTACATAAAACCTCTTTTATCTCTTAATTGAAAGGCAGAGCTCCTGCCATTGTGTTAAAAAAAAACTCTATTTTCGAAAGTGTCAGTCATGTTAGTATGTTGTGGTGAAGTTATGATCAAATCCCTAGACCGACAAGGTTAGGAAACGAGTTACCAGTTTACTCCGTGACCGACGAGGCCGGAGATGTTCAATCCTGACCGACGAGACAGGACCTTACTTGTTCGTGACCGACGAGACTGTGGCAGTGTTATTGACATTTAATATTATGTTTTTTATTCATGCACACTTGGAGATCACAACGCTCAAGACCCGAAGATATGACCATCATCGCAGCTTAATCGGAGGTCTTCTGCGAGATGATACGCAGATGTAATTAACCGGCGGCTTCACGAGGCCACGGGAATCAAGAACTACATGTTGACCCGTTAGTCAGATGTATTAGGCGCAATATGATGTAAATTTGGTGGAAACGTGTACTTTGTAATTCATCAAAAGAATTAATAAAGATCTGAGTTCCCTGAATTTTGTCATCTCCTTTATTTATTTGTATACTCATGTATACTGGCACGTCCGCATTTATTTATTCAAGTCACGCTTTAGGATCACCTCCCTGTGTGAAGAGATGTTTCTTTTTAGCGAAACAATATTATACTTAAATTGTGCTAAAATATTTATATTTGGCTTTCCATTAATCTTAGCTTTTTCTAAAAATATATCTTTGCGGACGAGCTGATACTAGGTGGGACCGCACGTCTCTTGCCATGCCGATGAGCTCATCTGTGATATGCTGGGATCCTGGCCTGTGGCCTCTTGGGGCAGCACGATCTTGTGGCTTGGCGCCACGTTTGTTCTGCAGGTTGTTTTTGCTGGAGTACGGATGTTCAATCAAAGTTCGATCTACATCGACAAGAGACGTTAGTGCTCAAGAACAATTGCATTATAGTAAATGAATAAAATCAATGAGAAGATTACGGAAATACTAATTGCACCTTATAATGTATATAACTTATATTTGCGTTAACCCAACTCATGTAATCCTTCCAGCTCAACAAAAAAGAAAAGAAACGAAAGGAGAAAAGGTCAACACTGAACACATCTACTCGCTCAATGGCACAGCATCATTGCTCGCTGTTACTGGCACAATTTGTTTACGACCCCAATATTCCCAAAATCTACTCTGAGCGTCCAACACGTTGGAGGCCTACAACCACAAGTAGGAACTCCGAGCGAGGTGTCATTACCGCGCCACCCCCCATTTGCACAGCCATGAGGACAAGCTCCATCGCCGCCGCCATGCTCCTCCTCCTCGTGTCGTGCCTGCTCCACGGCGCGGACGCAGCCGCCGCCGACTACCGGCACAAGCCTTTCTTCACGTCCATATTCAGCTTCGGCGACTCCTACACCGACACCGGCAACTTCGTCAGGCTGGCCGCGCCGGTCCTACCCGTTATTCCTTTCAACAACCTCCCCTACGGCGAGACCTCCTTCCGCCGGCCCACCGGCCGGGCGAGCAACGGCCGCCTCGTCCTCGACTTCATCGGTACGTTACCACGCACGCCGGCCAGACGCCACCATTCTGAGCAAATGTTCTTCGATCGATTCCTCTGACATGCATGGAGCAAAAACGAACGTTGCTGCAGCCGAAGCTTTTGGCCTGCCGTTGGTACCGCCATCCCTGGACACGACGACGCATCAGAGCTTCAGCAAGGGCGCCAACTTAGCTGTCGTGGGGGCGACGGCGCTGGACCTGTCCTACTTTCAAGAGCACAACATCACCTCCGTTCCTCCGTTCAACAGCTCCTTGAGCATGCAGATCGGGTGGTTCGAGCGTCTCAAGCCCTCGCTCTGCGACAACCCTAAACGATGCGATGCATACCTGGGCAAATCTCTCTTCGTCATGGGTGAGATCGGAGGCAACGACTATATCTTCCTCCTCGCTGCCAACAAGACCGTGGCGCAAACAAGAGCTTACGTCCCTACGGTGGTCAAGGCCATCGCCGGCGGCGTGGAGGTACCGACCGACCAACTATAATGGATGCTTTGCTTGCTATAAATTCGAACTCGTCCCGGCCGTTCCTTGTTGGTTGACCAATGCAATTGCAAACGCGCGCGTGAATGCAGAAGCTGATCGAGCTCGGCGTAAAGCGCATCGTCGTGCCGGGGAACCTGCCGATCGGCTGCACTCCGATCATCCTGACGCTGTACGCGAGCCACAGCAAGTCAGACTACGACGAATACGGGTGCCTCGACAAGTTCAACGACCTGGCGCGCTACCACAACGAGCTCCTCCGGCGAGAGGTTCAGGAGCTGCAGCACAAGTACCGTCACACGAGGATTGCCTTCGCCGACTACTTCCGGCCCATCGTCAAGTTCCTTCAGAAACCGTCTGAATTTGGTGAGATCAATATAAATTATTTATAATCACAATGCTTCTATACACTGGATGATCGATCGGTGCAGCATGATCGACTGCATGATTCACGTCGTTCGATTACACTGTTGAGAACAAACTATTCATGGGCATGGTGCCATGGTGCAGGGTTCAACGGCGGCACGGCGCTGGTGGCGTGCTGCGGGGCGGGCGGCAGGTACAACTACAACGCAACGGCGGCATGCGGTCTCCCCGGCGCGACGGCCTGCGCGGAGCCGTCCAGAGCGCTCAACTGGGACGGCATCCACCTCACCGAGAAGGCGTACGGCGCCATCGCCGCCGCATGGCTGCACGGCCCTGGCGCGGAACCCACCATTCTGGACCTCGCCCATTGACATATTTTTGTTTTGTTTGGGATGGACTTCGATGAAGAAACCTAATCTTGTCTGCCATGCCATCAGTGTGTGCACAACTTTGAGTCTATGAGTCGAAGCTTGGATCCCAGAGCTAACAGATCAGCTCATGTTTTTTTTACGAATTACACAAGTTTTTTTTAAGTGAATCAAGGTCTTTATTCATTAAACGAAACAAGTTACGAATGCCACCATCGGGAGGCTCCAAAAACCAATCATGTTTGTCTACATATGCATCAATATTTGAACTCCTCCCTTCGAAGACGAAGAGTAGGTGACTCACCATCTGACAAGATGGAGCCACCCTTATGCCCATGAGACTATGGATGACTGAAAACTGGAATTTAAAAGGCAGCCATTCCTGTGTACCTTTATGTTCTAGCTGGATAAGAACCTCATTAAAATCTCCAATACACAACCATGGAAGATCAGAAAAGGCATTAACGAATTTCAACATCTCCCTTGTCTCGAGATTTGTCAGCTCAGTCCTTTCAATATGCTCATAGAGGTAGGGTTAGCATATTTATGTTCACAGGGCTAATTATGCGTTTGTGTTGTGACGTCATCGTTGTATTGTGTTCTAAAAAAAATTAAAATTAACTTAAATTTAACTAAGTTTATATTTTTTAAATAAAATGAGTAATCAAACTTAAGGTAAAAAAATAAATATCTTATAATTTGGGATGGAGTGAGTAGGCTAGAATTATGTAAATACCAGTGGCACAACATCTCCAGCTCGACAGGAGAAATCAGATAGAATGGCAACGTGTCTACTCTCTCAATGACCACAACATTACTGCCCTGGCCGATTTCTTTAGCATATAAAGGTCAACGAGCGTCGAGCGGTGCAATAATCAAAATCTGAAGCTGTAGATCCCAAGACCCCGATCGCCAAAATTTATTCTGAAAATCCAACATGATGCTAGTATGCAGCACGCGCCGAGTTTTCAGCTATCATTTGGTAATGTTTCCATTACCCAAATCCACAGCCATGACGAGTCACATCGCCGCCGCCGGCTACCGGCCCAATCGCTTCTTCACCTCCATATTCAGCTTCGGCAACTCCTACGCCGACACCGGCAACTTCATCAGGCTGGCCGCGCCGATCATCCCCGTCATTCCTTTCAACAACCTCCCCTATGGCGAGACCTTCTTCCGCCGCCCCACCGGCCGGGCGAGCAACGGCCGCATCATCCTCGACTTCATCGGTACGTCTCTACACGCCAGCCAACGCTAGCTCTAAAGACATCTTCCCTCTCTGTACTGTATATTTGACATGCATGGATCTTCGCTTGCATGCACACGCAGCTGAGGCTCTTGGTCTCCCGTTCGTGCCGCCATCCCTGAACACGACGACGCAGAGCTTCACCAAGGGCGCTAACTTCGCCGTCGTTGGGGCGACGGCGCTGGACCTGTCCTACTTTCTCGAGCACAACATCACCTCTGTTCCTCCGTTCAACACCTCCTTCAGCGTGCAGATCGGGTGGTTCGAGCAGCTCAAGCCCTCGCTCTGCGACACCCCTAAACGATGTGATGAGTTCCTGGGCAGATCTCTCTTCGTCATGGGTGAGTTCGGAGGGAACGACTACGTCTTCCTCCTCGCCGCCAGCAAGACCGTGGAGGAGACGAGAACGTACATCCCGTCGGTGGTCAAGGCCATCGCCGACGGCGTGGAGGTAAGCACTCGCCGTCGCCGGCCTCGATCTTTCTGTGACTGAATTCATTTTTTTTTTGACAACTGAACTAATTCGATCATCTTGTTTTTTTTTTTTTATTCAGATCATCTTGTTTCTTGGTTGACCACGCACTGCAAACGCGCGCGTCAATACAGAGGCTGATCAAGCTCGGAGCCAAGCGCATCGTCGTGCCGGGGAACCTGCCGACGGGCTGCATTCCGATCATCCTGACGCTGTACGCGAGCCCAGACAAGTCGGAATACGAAGAGTTCGGGTGCCTCGACAAGTTCAACGGCCTGGCGCGCTACCACAACCGCCTCCTCCGGCGAAAGGTTCAGGCGCTGCAGCACATCAAAGGGTGCTATTCTATAATGTTTCTTTAGCAGATCCCCTGCTAATCCGAGCGAGCTTTCAAATATTTGTCCCACGTTCATTCGTGAGGGTACTCCTAAGGGAGAGTAAAGTAAACCCATCTTCAATAGTCCAATAATTCTTATCTTTAGACCACTCTAAGCCGTTTACAAACATTACAGCAAATATGATTAAGACATTTATGGCTCTCACATAAATAAGAAGTTGTGGGACAGCTATAAAGTAGGAATTTAATAAAAAAATAGAATAAGGAAGTACCGTCACACGAGGATCGCCTTCGCCGACTACTTCCGGCCCGTCGTCGAGTTCCTTCAGAAACCGGCCGAATTCGGTGAGATCAAACGCAAGCGCAATGCTTCTTGTTCTATTCACGCACTGCAGGATGCATGACTCACCGCAGGATGCTGCTGTGAATAATGTTACGCATGGGCGTGGCGCAGGGTTCAACGGCGGCGGCGCGGCGCTGGTGGCGTGCTGCGGGGCCGCGGGCGGCAGGTACAACTACAACGCCACGGCGGCGTGCGGTCTCCCCGGCGCGACGGCCTGCGCGGACCCGTCCAGCGCGCTCAACTGGGATGGCATCCACCTCACCGAGAAGGCGTACGGCGCCATCGCGGCCGCATGGCTGCACGGCCCTTACGCGGAACCCACCATTATGGACCTCGCGCGTTGACATATTTGTCGCAAAAAAAAACCGGGATGAACCTCGGTGAAAAAGGCTGATCGTGTCTGCTGCCTCTTCCACCACTTTGTGCATGCACACCTTTGGCTCTGTCCTGGTGCGTCTCGGCGTCGCGTGGGGCAGGTTGGGACTTGGGATGACCTGTGTGTGTTTGTTTCTTGCCTCTCCATTCTGACTTGAGGAAAAAATCAATAATTGTGTCGTTTTCAAGATTGGGACTGAATTGGTGGTATTTTAGAAGTTGCTTGATGAGAAGGGCAGGGTTGTTAACTGAAAGAAGCTTCTATGCGCCACGAAAGTCAACTGGACAAACAGCCATTTTATCCAACATTTCTTGTCTAAACCCAAGATAACTTAATTTCTACCGTACTAAATATCTAGTTCTAGAACCTTCTCCACCTCTCACCATGAAGCATTGTTAATATGTTCTCTTCGCCATAAAACTAATTTTATAATCTTCTATGGTAAGTATCTTTGTTTTGGTGACATCCAAACTCTTCCAGATGGGAGGGGGGCATTTGGATCATTTCGTTTTGGAGGAATTAAAATCTACTTTATGGACTATGTTATTTACCTTGGAATTTGATATTCCATAACTTTTCAAAGTTTAGTTATAAGTCTCTCTTAAATTCATGGTTTTAGAAATAGAAATTGATTCCACGGATATCATGCTATATTTCTGCCATACAACTTATAGCACACTTTTTTGGCTCACTCACTATAGCAGAAGTGCAGCACATAAGTATCTCTTTCATGTGGCCAACAATACGTAGTATACAAGTATAATCCATATGTGGCCACATTAAATTTATTTACATGTGCCTAAATTGTGATTATTAGAATGGATTTCAATTACATGGATCCAAACAGAGCATTAGGGAAATCAACTCAAAAACATATTTAGGCCCCCTTCTTCTAACCAATTTGCATACAAAAGGGTATTGGAGAGGTGCCATGATGTGTACTTCGTAGTTCAATATTTTAGGTGTAGCAAGCAATACATACCACAATTCAACAAAAAATATGAAAGCATCGAGGCCCCTAATTTGGTTTTGGTGATTAATGGTGATATAATCATTGTGACTAATATGTGTTTTCTAGAGGCACTATAAGTTAGGTCACAGTGATAGATTGATTATGTGCAATCAATGTTTTCATGCCCCAATCGATAAGCGACAAGGTCAAGGACATAATGTTCTAAGTACCATTTGACATTGAAGACACTTAGAATACTTTAGAATTTTGATTTTTCCTTTGATCGTAATATAAAGGAGGGGTATGAACTAGTAGTTTACCTAATTGAGTCTAGTGAGTGGTTGTAGCACGGACTTGTCAAATTTAGCACTAGGTGGCTTAGAGAAAGTGCAAAGATCAATTAGAAGTTAGCTCATTCTCAATGTTGTTTGAATTGGATAAGAATCGAGGGGGCAAGGGGTTGCATGCGTCGAATTTATCCAATGTCCTGTTTAGAGATGCATCGAAGAAAGAGGTGTGTGTGCGTGATTTGTTGTTCTGTGAATAGTACCTCTTCCGGTGGCATCAGATAAGAAGGCACGGAAGCAATGGATGCATGTCATTGTGCATAGGGTTTGGGAGCAGAGAAGCTGATAAACTCACCAGATTTATCCGGTGGGGTGTCATCGGGTTCTTCGGTGCTCTTTCGAGAGATTCTACTGAGCTATTTTGGTCACCGGATTAGTCTGGTGGTAAAGCACTAGAAAATGTATTACAAATGGGTGTACAATAACTGTTAGTTTAAAACAAAGAAATACATATATCTCCATATGGAGCAAAAACCGATAGATAACAACTTTTGAAGAAAACTGGTATTAGTTTCCTACTTTTCTGATTTAAAATAAGCTGCTTATGAAATTTTAGAAATAAAAAAGAACTATTTTTAGAAAATAGAAAATTAGCCAATGGATAAAAATTCCCAGTTTTGATAGTTGAGGGGTGTATATTTTGCTTGGTTTCATATTCCGATTAAAAATCAAACTAGCGTATATAACTTGAAAATTGAAAAATATACTTTGCCCTTAAGTTTGTACCACTTTTAGAAGAGTCCTTCATGTCCGTTCACTTTTGGCCCAGCGTGGAACGCCGTGGACACAAATTCAAAAAAGGCCCGTTTGCTACATGGAGAGAGCGGGTTAGTAGCCCAGCTTCACTTGGAATGGCGGTCCAGTCAATATGCTAGCCTAGTCGAAATACGTCCATTACCCAGTCGAACTGCCAGAGCATCTCAAAAAACCTCCATTTGAACGAAAATGGAAAACAAATCAATAACCTTGATAAATTTGGAGAGTCACAACTCACAAGTAGACTGCTCTAGAAACAAGTTTTTTCCCCTTTGTATAAATCACGCGACCTTTATATCTGTCGCGCCACCATCCCCAAAAAGAATTGCCAATAGAATTCAGGAAGGAATTACAATCTTTTCTGTTAACATTCTTCTATCAACTCATTTTGGTTTGAACCCTTTTGACCCCCGCTGTAACTATAACAAATCAATCAGCTATTTTTTTCCCCTTTACTTATACCACTAGTAAAGTAACACTGTTTGTCTGCAAAAAAAAAAAAGGTACTACCAATATATACTCATGAATCAGTCCTGCTGCGCGGTGAGCGCGGCGTAGAAGAGGACGTTCCAGGTGTCCGGGAGTCCGGCGACGCACCAGTGCGTGCAGTCGCCGCCGAAGATGCCGCCGTCGTACTTGGTGGGGTGGGCGTCCTTGCGCAGCTGCGACAGGTAGGTGAAGTCGAGGAGGTAGACGGGCTTGGCCATCCCGGCCAGCACGCCGCGCAGGATCGCCTGCTGCGGGATCGGCCCGCCGGGGTAGGGTGGGTCCTCGGTGCCGTTGAGGTTGAGCGGCCGCGTCTCCCCCATGCACGTCTTCTTCGGCGACGCGCCCCAGTCCTGGCCCCTGTAGTGAGAGGGCGAGATCCCCTGGAAGAAGACCTTGGTGTCGGTGTGGACAAGGTTGGCGTCGACCCACCTGGCCCAGGTGTGCAGCGCCTTGGTGAAGGCCTTGGTGCGGTCCATGTCCTTCACCACCGTGCTGCCCACCTGCATGACGTCCCAGCTGCACGCACGCACAAGGACAGCAAGAGATCAATTCAACAGACTGTAACTCTAAGAGTACGAACGTGAGCAAGCAAGGAAGAAGCATGTACAATAGTACTCACGGCTGCGTGGGTCCGGTGCGCGGCCACCAGTGCCAGGAATCGAAGACGAGCACGTCGGCGGCGAGCCAGTCGCTGGCCTGGTCGATGTCGTCGAGCTTGAGGACGCGCCGCCCGGAGGGCTCCGTCACGAGGTCCACCAGGTAGTGCGTCAGGTAGTACACGACGGTCACGTTGTAGTCCTGCTTGCCACCGCCATGCATCCAACAAACAAAACAAACAAGCAAGAGCCGTCAATAATGTCTCACTCATCGAGCAGTCATGTCATACAGTTTGTGTCCTTGCGTGCCCTTGCGTGCAGGCGTGTCGGCGCCGCGGCACGGGCGGCGGGCGGCAGGCAGGGGAGACGTGTGCGTGTGTACGAGAGCTGAAAACGAAAAGGCAGCGTACAGTACAAAACAAAACCAAAAGCTGGCAGCCAGTGCCAGTGCCAGTGCCAGGAAATTAGGAAACGGCCAAGGGCGTGTACACTGCCACTCTGCCAGAAGCAACTCTTCGTGGCGCTAGCTCTGACCATCTGACACGGGCACGCATCGCATCGAAAACGAACGGCTGGACCCAAAGGTGGTACTAGATCCCGGCATCCCGCCATTACAGTTGCAGTTGCAGCCCAGCTCAGTTTGGCCATTTGCGCTGCCCGACTGATCTGATCTGCTTGATCCATGCTCCCTTCCCAATTTCTACTGTACCAGCACCGGTACAAAGGTGGCAAGTACTAACATTGTACTAGTAGTACTATACAATATGCAGTTTTCTAGCATATAGGATCCAAACGAGACCCAAAGTAGAAATAGAAAGACTACATCAACAATAAACAAACAAAACAATCCAGATACGGACACGGCGACCAATTCTCAAGACGTGCAGGATTTCAGCAGGCGCGCGCGGGAGCGGCTGCAGCTGGCACTGCCACTACCAGGCACGCACGAGACCAGAGTCGCGAGGCGACGACCTCGCATCACGGGAGTACGGGACCCCCCCTGCCCTGTTGACTTGTGCTGCTGCTGCGGCGCGTTCACCCGAGTACCACACGCCCCCACGGCGCACCCCACCGCGGGACGAGTTCCCGTCCGGACCACGGGACCAGGCGAGATCACCCGCCGCCCGTGCCAGCGAATCCCCCGGCCCCGCAACGCCCGACACCACCAGCCAGGCCAGGCGCGCCCGCGCACGCGCCGCGACCAGCCCAGAATTCCACGATGCGCCCGCGGCCCCGCGTCGGTTTAACCCACCGGTTCACGTCCCACTCATGTGGCATGATGCCCAAAGCAACCGGCAACCGCCGACGCAGCTTTTTACCGGACGACGAGGACCATGGCCAGAACAGAACAAACTACGCACCAGGGACGCACCGCCGTGTGGGGATGGGGCAAATAAATAAAGAAGACTCGGGGTGGTCCGGCGACAGATCGAATCGAATCGACTAAAACGAACGAGCCACGGGAGCATGCAATGCAATGTATGTACTGTACTATGTAAACATGAATGTACCTCGAAGCGGACGGTGGAAGAGGGGTCGATCTTCCCGGACGCCGGCGAAAGGCTAGTCCGAACGCCGGGTCCCGCAGCGGCATGGAGCAAGCACAGCAGCGACTCGTACTGGTTGAGCGCGAGCGAGTCGCCGACGAACATCACCGTCTTGCCTGCCCACATCCTCAGCAGCTTCGCGCCGTCGAACCTGGGCTGCGCGCACGCCGCGTCCACCAGCTGCCACCTGTACCTCAGGTACGCCGTGTCGGGGCGGCCGAAGCGCGCGCACGCGAACTCGTCGCGGATGAAGGGGCACTTCGCCGAGTCGTACAGCGGGTACGACTCGTCCTCCACCCACGCCCCCGCCGCCGTGAACGGGTCGCAGGACGGCCGCGCCGACGCGGAAGCGCGGTGGTGCTGCTGCTTCCGCGTGATGGTCACGGCCGCGGCGGCCGTGCATGCCGCTAGTAGCAGCACCACCGCCAGCGCGGCCGCACATAGCATGGCTCGCCGCTTCGCCATCCCCCTGCTGGATACACCGACACACAGCACAGAGAAGAAAGCCGAGGTGAGGTGACTGAGGAGGGTAGGTGCGTGCGACTGCGAGGCCCGGAGGGACGGTTGTTTGGTGTGACGGGCACGAGGCTCGGGCCCGGTGAGGCGAGCAGCAAGGAGGTGTGAGGGAGGAGTAGGAAGCGCGTGGTGGGTATATGTAGCCTTGCCCGTGGCCGTGTCATGCGATTTCTCTCTCTCTCTCTGTGCCTGCTGCTGCTTCTTTTAATGGTGGGCGGCTACTGCCTAGAAGTACTGCCATGGACGGATGGGCCGCATACGCATGCGCCTGCATGGCTTGGCTGGACCTGGACTGGATGCGCCAGCTTGCGAAAAGGTCCAAGCTTTGGCATGGCAGCTAGCCAGCTAGTAGCAATAACTAGCAGTAACAGCAGGGGATTGATTTACTGATCATTGCCAGTTTCGCGTAGTACTACTACTGACTGATTGCTTTCGGCGTGTCCGTGCATGGGTGAGGTGAACGAACGAACGGACGGGGGAAACTAGACGAACCTTGGCAGGAGAGCGGCGAGCCGGCCGGGCGGAGCCATGGCCTGCTCATGTCCTCCTCCTGGGGCCGTCAGCGTCGGCGTCGGCGTCTCTGGCAGTGGCGTCGACTGGTTTTTCATGACGACGAGAACTCGATCGTAATTGAGTACTACAGCTCCACCACCAAGCCCTGCTGAACGGAGGTGCTGTCTTGTTTTCAATTCAGGCCAGTCGTTGTATATGACTGATTGGACTGGAATTTCGGCGCGCTTTGCTGCGGTCACTTTCCTGTGTCTGCGTGCGCGGCCTGCGGGCGAGTCCGGCGATAGAGCTGATTTGGTTGGACTCCGGACAGGGACGTGATCGTGCGCACGATCATGGAGTACTGCTAGGTCGTCTTGCTCGCTTGACGGTCTATCTTGGATGGGAGCAGGCAGCAGGAAGGCAAGAACTCGGACGGGATCGAGTCTTTTCAGAAGGGAAGAACATCTTCTCCGCCGGCAACCAATCATCTTGAGATTCTTTACCTCCGCGACCTGTCAAGGCAGAAAAGGGAAAGAAATCTATGGAAACGGTAGGCAGATAACCCTGGACAAGTTATTCGGCAGAAGGCACTAGCTAGTTCATCCCTTGCCTTTTCAGACCGGCCAAAGGGAGGGATATTCTTTCTCTCTATTTTCCTTCTTTCGTTAGTTCTTTCTTTCTTTCTTGAAGGGCCAGAGGGGGGAAACAAGATCCCTGCTTTTATCATTGGGAAAGAGATTAGCTTTCTGCCCTTTCACACACTGCTCAATTGCTCACGCTCTTTTCACGTTCCTACTTGGAAATGGATGCAAAATGTTCAGCTGCTGGACCTGGATCGGACTGGAAGGGGGGAAAACAATGAGCAGCATCTGCGTCTCCTGATCTCCAGCCTCCAGCAGAGAGAATGAAGGAAGGAAGGAAGAAAGCATCTGACAGCTGGGCAAGAGAATCTCGACTAGATTGTGAGGGTGCAGTACAGACCGAGATCTGGAGAGAAACATGCACGCACGAGGAATGGCCAGTCACATGTCTTCTGCTGATCATCTCTGGATCCAATCCAAGGCCGTACGTGGAGCACTTGTCAGTCCCGACCTCCCATCCAGGCTCCGACCGCATCCTCGATACGATACGATTCACAGGTGTGTGTTTCTTTCTTCCAAGGCTACTGCTCCGAGTGCTTGAACGCAGGAACTTTTGGCCCTACTGGTTGGCAGTTCGATGATGAGAGCAATCAGCAGGAGTGCAGGCTGCAGGGAAAAGCTGGATGCGGTCCCAGTCCCAGCCAGCAGGTTGCACGAGCTGCTGGCTGGCTGGCTAGCTAGCTAACGCCCAAAACTTGCATCACAAGCGTCGTCGTTTGAGGTGTTAGGATCGATCATGCTCTTATCCGTTATAGCGTTAACTAATGCTAGTGATAGGCAGTTAGTAGAAGCATTCAGAAACATGATTTCCACTCATTAGCCAACGAGTTGGACTGGCCTACGTGAAGCTGCAAACTTTGCTTTTTCTGATCCGTTTTGGTGCCGGAGTGGCCGGCTGATTGCAGTAACGATTACGGTACTCCATTCAGCTGGTCCACTTGTTTGCGAGGAAAAGTGGGAGGGGAGACGACGAAATGAAAGGTGACATATATACTGACGAAGCCGACCTTCGGTTTTTTTTTTCTTCCCTCTTCCTTTCATCTCAGAAGAAAGATAAGGCAGCGGGCCTACAGTACAGGACTACTAGTATTTTCTTCTGCTTGTTTCCAAAAAAGAAAAAAAAATCATCTCCCATCAGCTAGCATGAACTAGTAAGTAGACTAGTGGTAGCAGAGACATTGTCCCTTTCTGTGCAGGATGTAGCCATGTAGGACTTGCATGTCTGAACGACCAATCGCTATGTCTAGCCATGAATCGCGCTGCACTGCACTGCACTGTCCTGAAGGAGGTAGCAAGACAAGAAGCAAGGAAATGTTTTGTTATTTGCAGCATGTCCTTATGTTCCTCCTCTGCTGACTTGCCAAAGCAGCGCGCGGCTACCTTCCAAGTTCCAAACGCTGTTGCTTGTCTTGAGGACGAGGCTAGAGGCCTCTTGCGTTGTATTGTAGTGTAGACGTGTAGTAGTACTGGTTGGTGGGGTGGTCACTTGATCATCAGCCACAGTAGGCTCTGTGGTGTTGTACGCACGCACTAATCATGGCAGCTTAGCCGACGGACGCGATCTTTGTCTTGATTAATCTGCGTCCAATTGAATAGCTGTCCACGTACTGATTGCGATCTGATGCTGCGTGGGCGTGGCAGGGTTTTCCCAACCGTTCGCCGACCGGCAACCGCTCACCGGCGGTTTGGCGGTAACCGTCAAACCGGCTCCAAACCGAACGGTTTGGAATTTGAATTCAAACACCGTATTTCATTCGGTTGGCGACCGGTAACCGGTCGGTTAGGGCCGGTTACCGTCCGGTTTGGTCGGTAACCGGTCCTAACCGCCAGGTGCTCTTTTTTTTTCTTGAAAAAATCAATTTTTTTTGCATGACCTTTGCATATAATGATGTAAATAGAACACACAATTCATGAAAAAATAGTGTGATACAAATGGACAACCCATCGAAATATCATAGTGATGCACTAGCCACAAATTCACGACGGAAATAACGTAGTTCACCGTTGTAACAACAAATCGTCCATGGAAATACCTTGTGTCGTAGACATGCAAACATCATGGTCACTGGCGTTGAATATAAGGGAAGATCCCGTTTCGGCACGCTTCCTCATACTCCGCGGTGGACATTAGAGCGATACCGCACGTCTGGAGCCCAGCCTTGTAGTCTATCCATGATTGGCCCGTCCAATGAGCTGTGGTCTCCCATTCCTGCACTAACATGTTGTAGAAATCCGGGTCTTGCCATTCGTAGACCCATCTAGTGGCCGGCTGCGTGTTGATGTCAGGAACGGGATAGGTATAACCACCACCGTACGATGTATCACTGTACGAGGAAGAGGAGTACTATGGCGTGCCATAGCAGTCCGTCGGGTCGTAAGCTCTCCTCTGTGATTCCGGCTACCCATGGTCGCGGTCCTGAGTAGCATGTGTGAAGTCCGTCTCGCCTGCAGCCGACCATAATTAGTACTAGTGAATAGTCATAGACATAAAAAAAATGTCTGTAGCAATTGATACCTGTGAAACGAAGTCCACTAGCATCACCAAGACCACTACCACCAGCACCAACTGCAGAACCCCTAGCCCCACCACCACCACCACCAGCTGCTGCAGTGTCATCGTCACCACTATCACTGTCTCCACTGTCATGTGCTGAGCTGCTGTCATCGGACTCCTGGTTCCGTGGACTTTCCTCACCCTCCTCGCCATCATCTGTCGAAGCATCGCTGGTGACAGGTTGTTGCACTCGCTTCCCCTTTCGTTTCTGGCTTTTGGGTCCTCCTGCCTAGGTCTCGTCTGGTATTTTCTTTTGCCAAGATGCGTGTCACCCACATGTCTACGGGCCCAATCACTGATGGGCCCAAGATCGTCAGGGTCCACTTGGTCTCTATCATCACAAAGAATGAATCATATTATTAAAAGTATGGTTCGTTAGTGGCTAACAAAGTACATCAACGTACCTCACAATATGGGACGGAAGAGGGATGTCCGTTTCTTCATCTTCTTCGTCGAGAACTGGAGCCTGGTTGGATCTGCCATACTCCATCCAGTCTCGAACCGGATTATCCCTTTCGTAAAAGGATATCTGCGTGAACTGGTCAATGAAGTCTTCTTCCTCACGCCTAGGTGGTCTGGAGGCATCCACGAGTCGCAGGCGAAGGTTGTAGTTCACATACACTAGCTTGTTCAGTTTTTTGTGGGACAAGCGATTCCGAACCTTCGTGTGCAATAAGGCAAATGTACTCCAGTTGCGCTCGCATCCACTGGAGGATGCACATTGTGCAACAAGCCTCAACGCAAGTTTTTTGTAGATTTGGAGTGCGCCTACCGAACAGCAACCACCATTGAGCTGCAAGTGGAACCCATTATGTTAGGTATGCGCTCAAAAAGACAAAAAAAGGAGTTCAAAAGTACTCTTACATGGGGTTGTCTTGGGGTCGATGGTCATTTTCATGGCCAGCTCAGTGCCAAACTCCCCAAGGTGTAGGCGGAATGTTTCTGCCTCCTGTAATGCCAAGACAGCGGTATGCACATCCGTCATTTTCCCAAATGCTTTCCTGAGGCCACCAAACATTTACGGAGTTGGATTGTAACGATATACAAGCCTTGGGTTCAGGACAGCTGCTGCAACATACGATGCACGACAAATTAGCATATGGTAAATACTCAATATGTAGAGACTGCTATTTTAACAATGGTTGTGATCGCACCTGGGCCCACATGCGTGTCATAGTACACGTCCGCAATCTTGCCATCCATGATAGCCTTGTACTCATGCCATGTTTGGACATTTGTTCCAAAGAAGGTCTCCATCTCCTTTTTGCACTCTTGGAAGTTGTACACTACTTCACACAGGTTAGGTCACTTATCCTGATCAGCGAACCGAAGGAACATGTAAATTGGTGTCACTGAATCGATGATGTATTTAAGTCCATCCCACCACTATATACTAGACAATCTTGCGTGAGCATAATTTCCTTCCTTGGATTTTCCCCATCTACTATGCAAGAACTCGGGAGATCCCATCCACTCCATAAAACGATCACGTTTCCGATGGAAGCTCTCCATGAACATGTAGTTGGTCCCAAACCTAGTGGCATTCCATTTGACCAACTCACCACCAATGGCTTCCCTCATCATTGCATTCAACTGGCCATGGTTGTGCAGCCAAGTTGAAATGCGCTTGCATACAGTGATCATACTTGCATGCTCTGGCCTTTGACCAATGTCCTTCAGCATCAAGTTGATGGTGTGTGCAAGGCAAGGTGTCCAAACAATATGCTCATACTTCTCGTTCAATCTCTGGCATGCTCTCTTGAAGTTGGCGTCGTTGTCCGTGACGATATACACGATATGCTCAGCACCTATCTCCTCAATCACCTTGCGAATCAGCTGCACAAGTAGGCACAACATTTAGTGGAACCGAGAAAACATAGTGCATGTGAACTGACACAATATTTTGGACGTACCCCCAACAAATAAGATGAATCTTGGCTTCTGCCAGTCGCATCAACTGACTTGTGGAACCACATGACGCCATTGCAATAAATCAAAAAAATTGATGACATTCATTCTTGTCAGGCTCGTCCACGAATCACACATCAACGTGACCCCAAACATGGGCCACTCGTCCTGAAACTTTGAGTACCGGCTCTGCAGGTCCTTCTCGTTCTGATCGAGGTACTTCCCATCTATATCCTTTTCACTGGGTGACGTGATGCCTTCACCTGTAATCGTAAGCGAATCATGAGAATAGAGAAATATACGTAATGACATAGGTCTCCAAGTATATGTACTTACCCCACTTCTGCGTCTCCCTGACCGCACTAACAAAGTACGGA
Source organism: Microstegium vimineum (assembly GCA_022036555.1). Classification (NCBI taxonomy): domain Eukaryota; kingdom Viridiplantae; phylum Streptophyta; class Magnoliopsida; order Poales; family Poaceae; genus Microstegium; species Microstegium vimineum. The sequence continues at coordinate 5,097,438 of CM039134.1, read as the reverse complement.
TTGTCCGCCTGTCTCCCGGGGATTCCTGCAGTATGAAAAATCTTTCCCCAAGCTTTCCCAATTACGTCCTTCGCGTTCCTTCCCCTATGCGTCCATGACCCTGTATCAATCCTTGTCTGCTTCAGTCCACCCCTCGTACCCGCTGCCAAGTTGTAGTCATCTACCGCCGCAGGGCTCTGTCTCTGTGAAGCAGACCTCCGAAACATCCTCTGCAAAGGATTGCCCCCCTGCGAAGCAGTACCACTACCACTGCCACCTCCACGCTCGTAAGCGCCTCCTCTCCGCTGCACCCCCTCTTGGTACTCATATTCTGCTCTGGACTGATTAATAGTTGCCTGCAACTAAGCCTCGTATTCGTCATCGTCAAGGGGGTGGTTGCCCTCCGCTGCAGCAGCCTCTCGTGCAACCCTCTGCCGAGAGCGGTCACTAGTTGCCTGCCTAGTTCTGTCGATGTCCTGCTGAAAGTACTCCCGGACTTCTTTGGGCACCTTGCTGCAGTGGATCACCTCCGTCCCGCGCGCAGTCAAATGCTGCTTCAATCGGGAAGCACCACCCCCGGCTTTTGTGTATGACAGTAATTGCATCTCCAACCGGGAGCAAGATTCTCACCATGCTCCCATACCACGTCTCTCGGCATTGTCTTCCTGCACAAATGGACAACACAAACAAATCGAACACATGCATCAAATCATACCGCAAATAAACCTAAATCCTAACATACACCTAAATACTACCTAAATCCTAAATCCTATATCAATAAAATCCTAAATCCTAAATCCTACATACATCCTAAAGCAAATCCAACCGCAAATCCTAAATCCTAAACCAAATAAACCTAACTCCTATATACACCCTAAGTCAAATCCTACCTAAATCCTACAATAAATATTTTCTGCATCCTATACTCCATCAATCCTACATGCTAGAGTTTGTTATAACTAAATCCTACAACTAAAACAACTACAAATGCAAGGAAATGAAAAAAACAAAAAAAAACTTATCGAGCAAACCCGGGCGGTTACCGTTCGCCCGGTCGGTAACCGACAGCGCCCGGTCGGTAACCGCGCGGGGAGGGAGCCCTGGCGGCGGGGTCGGTTACCGACCAAATCTCTCGGTAACCGCCGCCGACCGAACGGTTACCGAGGCTCGGGGGCGGACGCGGGCGGCGCTCGGGCGGATTGGTTCGGGGAGCGGGCGGATAGGGTTTGGGCAGCCGACCCCCCCCCCCCCCCCCCCCCCCCCCCCGCGCGTGACAGCCCCCTTGTATGAGGCGCCAGGAGCAAATGGGCCGCATGGGCCCTTAACGGGCAGGCCGGTTTTTTTCTTTTTTCTTTTTTTTTTCAAACTTAAACACGTCCAAAAAAATAACAAACGAACTCCAATTTGAAAAAATTTTATACCATTCGACTCTATAAATCATGAACTATTTTTATGAATTTTTTCAGAATTTTTTTAAAAAAATTCAAACTGGTACCGAAACCGAACCGATCCCGGACGGTTTGTCGGTAACCGGTCGGTAACCGCAACCGTTCGGTTTGGAAAACCCTGGGGCGTGGTTGCCAATTGACGCCCGGCCCCTCCTGCTGAAATGCCTTGAGGTTGTTCGTTTTCGTTCACGCACCGGCACCGGGACCGGCCGGCCGGGCATCTAGCTCGTCGCGTGGCCCGCCCGCCCATCCCATGTCGTCGTCTGCTGGTGCTGGCTGTCATGTCTGCAGGAACGACGAACGAGAGAGCCCTCGGCACAGGGCATAGGAGTAGATTGGAGGCGGCCGGCGGGGCGTCAGCTTCGGCGGCTAAGGTCCACGTCACATCAGACAGAATCACCCATGCTGCTACTGCAGATGTATCCCGTGACTTGGAGTTGACTAGCGCGATGCAACCTGGCGCCACACCCTGGCGAAAAAAAAAGAATTGCCTGAATATGCATGCATGCATTCGCTGCTGCTCTGTTCTGCGCGAGACTGAAGGATCATGGTTTCAGCATCGATCGGCCACACGGTCCCAGGCTCCCAGCAGAACCGGGAAGCCGCCAAAATCCAGCGCCCGCTAGCTAGAGCCCACGGTGGGCCGCCGATGGTGATATGACCTATTATAATTTTCAAAACAAATGCTATTAATAGGTTGGCCATTTCTTTTATTGCAGGGCAATGATTCAATATTGAATTTATTACGTTTATAACTTTATATGAGAAAAAAATGCATAAGAAAGAGATATCCATCATATATTAGAGTAAAAAGCAAGACGAACGAACGGAGGGAATGGGTGGCGCTGGACCTTGACAGTGTCGCCACGCTGTCCAGCGATTCTTCTTCAGTCTTCACCGATCGTGGCCATGGCGTCAGCGGCTCTTCTTCACCGACCGACGTACATCTAGACGCTCTTTCTCAGCCTCCATCTCCGCGCTGATACTTTTGGAATTAAGCTGGTGATTTCATAGGTCCTTTCTGCTTGACCTTGTACGTGTTTTATTGGATTTAATAAACGGAAACTGGCACCTAAGCCTGGTTCGTGCTTCCGTCTATAAAGCTGGTACGTGCTTTTTTCCTTGACTTGTACATGTTTTTTTTATTATATCAATAAACGGCAAAGTGGCACCTGAGCCTGGAACTTCCGTTTGTAGACCGACGCACTCGGATCGGTTGAAAAATAGAGAGGAAAATAGTTTTGGTTGGCCGTCAGTTGTTTTTTCGTCCATGTCCCTAATCTATATCTATATCTATTAATAAAGATCCAAAATTTCTGGTGTTTTTTTTTTTCGTCCAGCTTGCCCAATCAGTGACTCTGCTTCCCTTAACCACTTATACGTAGGCAGGAAACAAAACCGAACAAGTGCAGAGCTAAAAATTGCATCCAATTTGGAAGTCGTGTCTTGGATATCACAACCCAAATTGACTCAGGACTCACTACCAATCGAATAAATGAGGTAATACTAAATCGGACCATAATGCAAATCGAATAAACGAGGTAATACTAAATCGAACCATAGTGCAAATATAGAGTCCGTGTCTGATTTCGATAGGATGAACCAAATAGATCAAGTCGTAAGAGAAGTGGAGTACAAAATCAAATCCCTCACAATTTAGATCTTGACAAAAAAAAGAGTACAATACCATATATAAACCAGATCGAGACCAAATACATTGCAAATCTGAGGCCATCAAGCATCAACCATGTAGCTAATAAAAACATTGAGCACAAACAGCCACGAGTCCTACAACGTTGCTGTGTCTCTAGGGACGGTGCTCACCAGATCTGGATAGCCTCCTCAACATGGAGCCCGCTATCACTGGGTCCAAACAGATCTGCATCCGGCCGGCCACGCGAGATCCGTCGCCACCGCTCGAGCATGGCCTACGCGAGCTCCGTTGCTGCCGGTGGGATCTCGGGTCAATTGCGAGCCGCGGCTGGGAGCACGGCCGGCGCGACATCCGCCGCCACGGGAGGGTATCCCGGCCCCCTCGCTATTCGCCACGGACGCAGACTCACGACTCGCTGCCGGTACGTGCCCTCGCGAGCCATCTACAGCAGGGGGAGAAAGTCACCATCGATGGTGTCACACAAGGAAGAGAAGAGATAGGGAAAGGGATGAGGCGCCGGGAGAAAAAGCACGGAGGAAGGAGCGCGAGTGGACCAGAGAGAGACGAACCGATGCGAGGATGAGGCCTGCGTGCGTGCTTTTCTCCCTTCTGTGTGGTACAGGTAGTGTTCTCTTTACTTTTACTTTTTCTTTTTTTTTTAAATCAGCAAGCATATATAAATAAATATGAAATCATGTATCGATAAAATTCTACTCCTCCATCTCAAATTATAAGACATTTGAAGAATTTTAAAGAGTCAAAGCATCTCAAATTTGACCAAACTGATATAATAATATAATAATATTTATCGCTCTGTTCGGATGATCGTTTCGGTGGCTGAAAAGTCTGCTGATGTTGTTTTTGGTTGTTTTATTGTGAGAGAAAAACATTATTTCAGTGACTAATAAGTTAGCTGATAAGCAAAGTGAACAGAGACGTCAACTAAGTATCATTAAATTTTTCATCAATTATACTTTCATTGTGTATATTTATATATATATATATATATATATATATATTTGATATCGTAAATTTTTTAAAATGTTTTTAAAATTTTGATTAAACTTGAGATGCTTTAACTTTTTAAGATATTAAAATATCTTATAATTTGGGATAGAAGGAGTACGAGCTTGCTTTAGGCTTCCCCCAATGCACCCAACTGGTATGCTACCCCAAGTTCTATCTCACCAGCAATCGCCATTGGCACTATTCGCTTGTGCTACTTTTATTTTTTTTTCGGCTTATTCTTTTTCACATAACACTATTTAATCCGTCAAAATCAGCAGCTTGTCTATCAGTCGAACATAGCAAACAATGGTGTTGCAGGGTGTTAGAATGGTCTTTAGATGCATATACTGTTTGTTGTCCTTGTTTTTCATAAATATATTCTTATTTATTAAAAGCTAAGTACATTATTTTTCATATTTTTTTTATTGTTTCTTCCCGTTGCAACGCACGGACATATTTTGCTAATATATCTAATATGATTTAGAATTAGACACCATATCATAATAATTAAGACATATTCAAACTTGTATGTACGGATTATATATATATATATATATATATATATATATATATATATATATATATAAAAAAGTTGGAACGGAAAAAACTCTTTATTGTTCGATAATTAAATGGACACAGACCACAAAACAGATGGACCGAAAAAGTTAGAAATTTTGCCAATTTATTATTAGGTAAAGGTAATAGATTTTGCAAATTTATTATTAGGTGAAGGTAATAGATAATAGATATATAAAAAAAATGCAACATGAAAGAGCAGACAGCACCTCTGCTTTTTAATAAGCAGATGCAGGGCTCAAACCTGGGTCTCTGGATTGAGAGCAAGCTCCACTAGCCAGTCGCTCACGAGAGCACCTGCCTGCAATATATATATATATATGGTGCGTTTTCTATACACACGCGTGTATGTACTCTCACGGAGTATACGTGACTTGGTAACGGGAGACGTCTGAGGTGTGCGGACGTAGCAAATGGGGAACGTTGGGTTGAGGCCCGTTAACTACTCCACTCCCTCCTTTTCTGAAATCTTATCGGGTATAGCAAAAATCCATTAGAAGATGACTGTTGCTCAGCTGAATTCTCGGTGCATAGCAGATCAGATCTGAGTAGGTACGTGTATATATTTAAAAAATGTGTTTATAACTAGTACATGCTACACGTAATTGATTAGGAATAACACCGTATATTGAAAAGTATGCATTCATACATGTATATGATTTTTGCCGAGTATGTTTAGATACTGATAGTATCTTGGTAATTATATATAAGATCGTACGTATATTCTCAGGTTGTATACCGAAGGAGTATGAATACATATACATTATCAAAGTTGCATAAGTACATACACATTATCATAGTTTATAAGTATGAGTGCATACTTATTTCATCAAACGCATATTATAACTAAAGTATGAGTACATACTCATACATTAAAGTATATATATTGATCAAAGTATGAATATATACGCAAATCAGTGTGGTATGAGAACATACTTGTATGGAGCACATACTTTCGAAAGGACAAAAATGGGAATTATATGTACAACAATCAAGTATGAGTACATACATGGTTTGACAAAAAAAATAACTATGAGTACATAATCATGTTGGTTATACATGCATACACGATGTATGTATGCTAAAAATAAGTATATGCCCAAGTATATGCCCATCCATAGATTAAAATACAGCCTTATTCACATGACTCGAAACATAATTATGTAGCTGTTGGGCATCAGCCTGATGATCAACGATGGGCAATCAAACTCTTTTCTGAAAAGAATAGAGAGAAACAATTATCAGGAGATACTACAATATGAAAAGTATGAAGTGATACTATAATATGGAAATCATCACATGGTACTATAATAATCTAAAATAGGTATCAAACATACTCTTATCTGAAAAAAGCTATACAAAATTACTCTTTTCTGAAATCGTTTTTGTAGAGATGATTTTTCTGAAAACGATTGCAGAGATCATTAACACGCCTGCTAGTGTCCATCTTCTTCTAGTAAAAAAGTGAGTACAATATTATTAGCCGAGCAGGATGGATTACATTTTCAAACCATTGTCTGTTCTCGAGTGAATCCGTGTGTTGGAAGCGTACATCACGGCGTCGACCCTGAAGGCTGAATGCGTGCGTGCGGCCTCCATCTTCATGTGCGCAGATCGATGTGAGCATCGCCATCTCTGGAGTAGAGTATTTGATGAAGCTGGATTGAGAAATCACGATGATGTCGTCTCTCGATCAGTCTGCATGCTAGGACGAGAATCAGAATAGGCTAATAAACAAATTTACCATATTAGAAACGAGGACGTGGGTTTCAATCTACCGCCGCCGAGGGCACGGGACGGGAGGGGCTGCCGACGATACTGATTGGAGTGGAGAGGGCTCGATGCTGCCGCCACCGGGTTGGATCCACCGGACGGAGCTAGTGGTTGTGGTGCGCCGATGGGAGGGGCCTAGGTGGAGCGCGGTGGAGGCTGTCGCCGCCGACTCCATCTGTGATGCGGATGGGGAGGAGAGGTATGATTAGCGGGTTAGAGTTATTTATATACTAGTGCAAGGCCCGCGCCACTGCGGGCTCGTGCAGTTACAACGAAAATTTAAAGCATGATGGAGTCACAATGACTAATAAATACTGATAGTGTATACAAAGATTTGATGTGAAGTCATATTTTCCATGAACAGAAGGGTTTCTTGTTTAGTTGTAAAACTCTCGAGGCCTATATGTCTGGCTAGTAAGGAAACAATGAGAAACTTCGAGTACAAAAGCGAGCTCCTCTACATATCACAAAATGTTGAGACGTCTCCCGTTGATCGCCGGCACCTGTTGTAAGAAACTATAGAGTGAATTAGCTGGTAATTGAAGCAAAAAAATAAAAATAAAACAGGAGACAGTGCGGTGATAAGCTACACATATGCATACAAACATTATATGAATATACATACATTATGTATATGTATTTCAGTCTAATCCATAAGCAGATAACGCAGCCAAAATACATTGAACGTACTACATAAAAGTAGAAAGGGTCATCTTAGGGAATTTCACCCAACGATAACAGGCAAAGCATACAAGGAGGTACAATAGATGGGGATAATATACAGAGGTCAGGTTGTAAGACTTTTTCCTGAACAATATGTTTTCTTTTTGAGCGGTAATCTGAAACCTTTGCAAGAACTATAAATAGTAAGCACAGGTTGAGAATTTTCGAGGTGTGTAGGACCCCCCATGTCACAAAATGTTGAGGGGGACATGTTGTCAATCGGCGTCTCCTGGTGTAACAAGAAACAATTACATTGTCAGGAAACTCACATGGAAAATGGACATAGATCTAAATTTTAACTGATCACCTAGTGAGTTAGGGGCATATTTTGGAAAGATAAGTGCAAAGGCTAAAAAAAAGCTGGAACTAAGTAGCAGCAAGAAGGGAAAATAGAAGTTACACATGTAAGTATTTGTAGAGTTTTAAACTGAGCACATATAGGATTATGATATGGAACCCAAACAATGTAGAGGAACATTCAGGTGGTAACATAAGCAAAACTGCTATGAACACATATCGACCAGAATCTATGAAATTACTACATCAATAAGACCGTTTTTTTGGTAAGTTAAGCCTCATCAGGCAAGCAAGCAATCAACCAAGGATTAGCACTGAGTATTGTGGTAACATCAAAGCAATGACCGACTTAATTGGGTTGACACACGTTTAGAGTAAAACGCTGAATCATAATGAACAGTGGGCTAAATGAGAAAGAAAATTTGAGTAATCTAATACAGGAAAGCTGGGATCCTATTATGCATAGGAACTTTAGAATACTAATATATTAAGTTGGTCACCAATGTCTTTTGCTTCTGTTTCAGGCTATTTCCTTTTTAGAGGATGCAATTTGGTCTGCCCAATTTTCTTCCTGTTCCAACACAGGGAAAACTGATTTTGTTTTAAAATAGGTGCTTCAATCTTAATGAATCAGTTTTACTGTACACAGATGATGCAAGCAGATCAGCCTGGAAATTTGAAGTCCTGAAGCAAAATACTCCCTCCGTCCCAAAATATCTGTCTTTCTCACTTCCCGAGAAAAAAACTTAAGAATAATTTTATACAAAAATTTATTAATAGTTATGATACATAATTGATATCATTAGATAGATCTTTTGATCTAATTTTTTAATAAATTTATTTGGAGACACAAATGTTGTACGTATTTTATATAAATCTAGTCAAAGTTGTGACACGGAAACCTAAAACGACAGATAATTTGGAACGGAGGGAGTATGTTGGAACGGGCTTCTCGCTAAGTTTTGACCAATGATTTTATTTAGATCCTAGGTATCTATAGACAATGGTTTTATTTAGATCCTAGGTATCTATAGACATTGGCAACGAATATCATTGTATACACGGAAACAATGGGAGATGTGTAGACTAATAAACGTACATAATTCCAACCGAATTTAAGACATCATAATTTGTACACTAATAAAATCATTAATTTTGAACATAACAACAACAAGAAGTATATTAATACTGCAAAGCTGCATCTATGTGTAAATGAAACGTGTTGCTGATGCACAAAGCCATTCATTATTTTTTTCATTTCAGTGTAACCTGGGACGAGATACAAATAAGGACCTCATGATCAACCAAGATCATGTATTTAATCATTGGTGCTGCTAGACTATGCAGTTGTAAGTCCCATGCGTGCACAAGAACATATAGGTGATACGATGAAAACAAGCGAAGAAAATTTGAAGTTGGGGAGAATAGAAAATCAACTTTAGTCTCTAAATGGCGTGCGAGATGTAAATCAAAAGGATCAATTGGCAACAAGAGTCGATTACATTGGGCAACGGAAGGGAAAATAAAATTGGTAACAGATAACAAACAATGAGTTCCATTCTGAAAATTTGAAGTACCAAAGAAGTAAGCAGATACCTCAGCATTGTACCTCTTGTAGGTAGGAATAGTATTTGTAAAACATAAAGTGGACAAGGGAGCAGATGAATGGGGAAGAGAGCGATAAACATGGCAACAATAACAAAGGAGGTCTATGAAGCTAGCAGAAGAAAAGTAGAATGAAAAACACAATGATACTGTCATAAATGACACCGTGGACCCAAATCACATAAGGCATCAGAGCTGCAAAGGGAGCCTGAGAAATTTAAAAATGGCATCATTTGATCTATTGCAGAGGTAGCCACAGCATGGAAACACAAGACACCATCCTTTACAAACAATCTCAAGAAGAATGGAAGCAAGAGGTTGGCTGAAAAATAAACCAAACAAGGTATAACATGGAACTAAGTGCCATTGGGAAAAAAAAAAGTCAGCACATCTAGAGAAGAATATAGATAGGGAGAGGGGAGTACCTGGAAAACTTGCAATTAATTGCTGCTGACAGAACTTAGGAAAGGGGATGCTATATGAACCAGCAGACTAATATGATTTATACTATCCGATTTAATATTTAAGGACACCATTTGCAGCTGTCTTCATTTTAATTTTATCGACAAGGTCATGCGTGATTAAAAAAAAGCATACCATTAGACATGCAGTCTCAGGAACCATGGTATATGAGCCTTCCTTTGGGTTGCCTACATGAACATGAGCAGCAGGGCCTAGAACATAATTATCAATTGTCAAAGAGGGCTATTAAATACACAACTTGTTACTATGTAGTTAAACACCACAGGTTTGCTTGAAGAAGAGGATAACGATGTGGCAAGCATGGAGAAGAAAGGCAAGCCTGAACCTGCAAGGGGTCAGTAACGTAGGAGAGGCTGCCGCTGCTGCAAGAAAATGAGGCTACTTGGTCAGCACGGGGAGTCGATCATGCGTTCTTTGGTGGGACGCCGATTCAGGTCGCCTTGCCAGCTTCGACGGCATTGATCGCTTACCATGAAACATTCAGAAACAAGGTTCAGATCTAGAGGAACAAACAAGGCACTAATTTACATAAGAAATGTGTCATAATCACCGGGCAAAACTACAACAACCGCATAGTTTAGCAGTTGAAAAATCTGAAGAAATCAACCTCTGAATTCAGTAAACTAAACACTAAAGATAAAGCAGAAATAGGGTGAGAAGTGTCCATAGTCATCCATGTCTGGTGGGTAGGCTTCTGTACCTGGTGTTTGGCAATGAATAGCTTCTCTATTTCACTGGAGAAGAAAAACTTGAAAAAAACTCCGTTCCTCCAAAGGCAAGGAAATTAAATGTGGAGTGTGCTCACCAGTGGCATGAATCAATATGTAGGCGGCGCTGAACGGAAAACATGTAAAGATTACCGTGGTACTCTAACAACATACCCCTCGTTGAAGTGTCTGTTTATCTGTTGTTGCAAAAAAAAAAAAGAACTATTAGAGAAGTGACCAAAAGCTGGAGTCATAAATCAGGAAACAAAAATGATGTGAGAAAGTGATGCTGCACCTTTCTCGTTGGGGTGTGTCCTTTGCTACTAACGAAACAAGCCTAGTGCTGACAGGACCATTTCGTATGATGAGTTTGTTATGGATTCCTGCACAAGGAATAATCAGAGTACAACTGAAATACTGATTAAATCTCATGAAGGACCCGTCAATCTCATGAAGCACAAAGTCAATTCAGCCTGTAAGTAGTATAATGGAGACCTGCGAAATACAAGACCTAACACCATTTGACTATCTCTAAACTAATTTGGTTTCCCTTATAGCCAGAAAATGCAAAAGAAAAACTCTAGAATCCGGTCCCAAAGAAATGCAAACAACAGTTGCAGGCCATCAGCCTAGGTGACCGCAAGCAGAAATACCGATTAATCTAATGAAGGACCGGTCAATCTCATGAATCACGAAGTCAATTCAGCCTCTAAGTAGTATTATGGACACCTGTGAAATACAAAAGCTAACATCACTTGACTATCTCGAAACCATTTTGGTTTGACTTATAGCTAAAAAATGCAAAAAAAAATCTCCAGAATGCAGTCCAAAGAACTGCACAGTTGCAAGCCACCGAGAGGAGAGAGGAGCCATGAGACGAAGGAGGAGGAGAGGGTGAGGAGCCGGCAGATCCGGTCGCCGAGCCGAGCCACCGCCCCCGGTGAGGAAGGGGCAAAACCCTAGCTTGACGTCGCCGCTGTGGCGAGGTCCAGCCGGACAGCCGAGTGAGTATATATTGGACCTAGGCTGATTCTAAAGGGAGTCGTTCAAAACAAAATTAACCCGAAGGGAAGCTGTAAAAATGACACGGTACATGAAAAATTAACTTATTGTAAAATCCGGCGGGAAGCATCCCAACCATTGATTGAGACAATCGTAGGGCTAGAAGATTTGGAGGCGACGTGGCCATGCTCAGCTGTCAAGAAGCTACCGGTAAATATAGAGAAGAATAGTTGAATTAGCGGGTCCTTCTTTTTAATAAAACAATATAATAAGAAACCTGGCACCAACCACAGGTGTAACGGCGTCATCGGCGTGCGGGACTCCCTGGACGTCGCATGCCTAGATTATGATGCGGAGTAGTTACAAACAGAAGTAAAAAGGAGTTTCCCTATATATATATATAAGACGAAGCTAAAATGCAACAAGGTATATTTGTTGTAGTAAATGTACAGACCCTCCGTGTCCCGCGCTCGCTCCGCTTGCCGCTCCCGTATCCAGAGAATCTTTTTTGTTTCAGATTGAAAAAATGCAATATCTCCTAAACCGTAGCTCCTATTTTAAATCCGTTTGCACCAGGTTGTTGAAAAAAAGGTGCTTAACAAAACGAGATCCAACAAGATTATATTTGATGAATTTTTTTTCAAGTATGTAATTGAAACTTTAATGTACTATGAGTTGCCATCTTGATTACGACACAATTGCAACTTGGCAGAAGTAATTGCAACAGATCTGATCCAGTGCAACTGGATCTGATGTAGTTGCAACCTAATATGATACAATTACAACTAGAGTTGAGCCAGTTGCAACTAGGCAATAACCAATTGCAATCTGACGCGATCCAATTACAACTAGAGTCAGACCAGTTGTAACTAGGCAAGAAACAGTTGCAACCTGACGCGATCCAATTACAACTAGAGTTGAGTCAGTTGCAACTCGGCAAAAAACCAATTGCAACAGGACAAGAAACTAGTTGCAATAATCAAGATGGGTGCATTCTCTATAGAAAATGCACCCATATGCATTATAGATATACAATATATATATATAGTATTACTATGTTATACCCTGAGTACTGAATCTCTCCTATAATTGAAAACTTCACATCTATCACGCATCCAACGGCTGTGATTAAAAAGTTAGAAACCGTTCTTACTCTCCACGCTCCCACCATACGCAACGTCGCGACCAAAGTTCGAATCCTCCAATTGTTTTGATTATTATTTATTTTTTTTATGTTTTTTCCTCACGGCTCCCTCACCAAATCCGGCGGCTCCCTCACCAACCCCGGCGGTGGCCCTCCTCCCCCACGCCCTCGCCCCCACGGCTCTCTCCCGGGCGGCGGCAGCGCCGCGGCAGCAGGCTTCTCCTCTCCCTCAGCGGCCTCGCCACGCCTCGATGCGGCCTCGCCGGAATCCGCGCGGTGGGCCGAATGCCACACCTCGCGTCCTCGCCGGGATCCGCGCGGGCGGCCGCAGGGCCACGCCTCGGCGCGTCCTCGCCGGGATCCGCCGCAGGTCCTCGACGGCGGTCCGGACAGGTCTGGTGTGACCACTCCGCGCGGCGTCAAATCTCGTGGCAGCACGCCTCTGTGCAATCCACCGCCCACGCGCATCACCAGCGCGGCAGCGCCTCGACAATCTCCTCGACGTCCGGCCTTGCGCGCTGAGAACAGCTCCGTCCGCCCAGAACAACTCTCAAGGCTACTGCCGCATCGTCATGGCGAGGAGGCAATGGCGGCGCACAAGCGCGCCTTCCTCGACTTCCTCGACCAAGACGTAAGTCCCCACGCCGTTCCTAGCGCCGCTGCCGCCGCCGGTTCGCTGGGTTATCGGCTAACGCTCTTGCCTCCCACCGCAGGTCGGGAAGGGTGTTTACACGCAGGTCATCCGCGACATGGTCCAGAACAAGCGACACCGCCTCATACACCTTTGACTTTGAGTTCTAATATTATTTTTCCTCCTGAAAAAATTCCTCCTGAAAAAAAACAGTCTCATTGGTAAGGCCGAAAGTTGTTAAGAGCGTTCACTTCTGCCCTGTGACTGGAGCTTTTCTGTCACGTGAATACAGAGACATCACTTCTTTTGTAGGCTTGCCTACTGGCTCTGTTTATCCAACAAGGGTATGCTCCTATTTTCTCTTTGCAATTTCATTCAATCAATCCCTTTGATACTGTAGTTGTAATGCTTCTCAATCTGGAATGCCTAGGATGACAATGGTAACTTGTTGGTCACTGAGTATGGAATGTGTGAATACAAGGATCACCAGCCATTGTCCATTCAAGAAGTGCCTGAAAATTCCGCACCTGGACAGCTCCCAAGAACTGTCGATGTTATTGTAGAAGATGATCTTGTGGATTGTTGCAAACCTGGTGACCGTGTCTCAATTGTTGGTGTATACAAGGCTCTACCAGGGAAAAGCAAGGGAAGTGTTAGTGGTGTGTTCAGGTCAGTTCAGCTATGACCTTCATCAAAGCTGGCTTCAACTTACCTATTTCTGAAGAATAATGTGGTTTTGTATTACTGTCTGTAGAACTGTCCTTATCGCAAATAATGTGTCACTTCTTAACAAAGAAGCAAATGCACCTGTCTATACCCGGGAAGATCTGAAGCTGATGAAAGAAATATCAAGGAGAAATGACACCTTCGACTTGCTGGGAAACTCACTTGCTCCATCCATATATATCTATGGATAAAGAAGGCAGTAGTACTATTGATGCTTGGTGGCATTGAGAATAATCTAAAAAATGGAACTCACTTGAGAGGGTAAGTGATGTTTCAGCCCATTATTGACACATGATTTCATTTATTGTGCTTTAAATATTTATATTTATATTTATATTTTGACATGCAGAGATATAAACATGATGATGGTGGGAGATCCTTCAGTTGCCAAGTCCCAGCTCCTCAGAGCTGTCATGAATATTGTCCCTTTGGCTATCTCAACAACTGGCAGGGGTTCATCTGGTGTTGGTTTGACTGCTGCTTTGACTTCTGATCAAGAGACTGGTAAATGATGCAACTCTAATTAGCGCATTGGTATTCATATATCACATTCCAGTAACTAGCTTAGATTTTAGAATCTAAAAAAATGGTCCTCTTCTAAGAAACACAACATGTTATCTCCCACTGGACCATTGCAGACTGTATATGGTAATCTGTGAGCTGCATAAACTTGTAGTATGATATTCTTTTATCATCTCTGCACACCGAGGTTTATGTCAATTTATTCTATACTGTACTTGCCAAATTACTTGATTTTATTTTGTCATCACCTAGGCTTTCTGGCTGTTTAAATATTAAGATGTCCCTATTGGTACCCTACGCAAAGTGCATGTTCATTTCTATTCCTTTACTGCCATCTATTTGACATGATATTAGAAGATTAATCACCATTCTGTCCATGTTATTTGGCATGAAGGTGCGGGTGTACACCTAGACCACCCAAACCCAAGTTCAAGGCCTCATCGAGGCGAATTTTAAGTAAGCATTGCTTCTTGATGAAAAAAAACATCTTGCTTCTCCTTGGTTGGTTTAGTTATTTTATCTTTTTTTTGGCATTAAACACTGAACATTTTCATTGGCGGCGTGCCTGCACAAGGAGCCGGCTGCTGCTCTCACACTCGGCATATTCTATCAGCTTGCATAGTTGTATCCTAGATTCATCGCCAAATTTCAGAACACGTTGCACGAATGCATAGATAGCACTGATGATGGAGGTAGCTTTGTTGTTTTACAATTGAGTATTTTTTTTTTCCAATTCTTCTATTTTTTCATGTGCTAAATAGAAGACAACCTCATAAGTCATAAACTGTAGGAGCAAGACGTCTCTTTATAAAGTGGGATATTGTCACACCCAATTTTAAGAATAAAATTGAATGCGAATAACTCATGTGTGCCCAGGGATCAATCACACACATAAGCCGACAAATCTTTAAATAGTACCATCACTGAGTGTTTATTACATAACGAATAATATTCTTAAATAAAACAGCGGAAATAAAGATAACTCTTGCGACGAAACTCCACTTCACAGGGAACGCCGACTGGTTGACCACTAGCCTAGTACTCCTCACGGTAGTCTTCAAAGCCATCTGAAGGGGTTGAGAAAGCAAGAGTGAGCACTTAAAGTACTCAGCAAGAGTAACATAGGGTTATGAAGCTCAAAGGCTGACACTGTCTGAACTGCGGTTGCTTTTAACTTGGTCAAGTTTTACCAACACTTAACTTTAGTTATGCATAACCCAATTAATAACCACATGATAAGATTAATAAACAACATTAATAATTAAACACATGATTATCTACACTGTGAGTTTTCTAGGCCGCTCTTGACTGTAAGCACGACTATCATGATAGGTTTACACTCTGCAGAGGTTACGCACTTTACCCACAAGCCGTGTTGCCCATATGCGTAGTGCTGAAAGGCGCCACCAGACTGCAGGTTTATTCCCCGAAAACCGAGGGGCTCTTTAGAAAGAAAGCCAGGCGAAGGGGTATCCATCCCTCTGGTCCATCCGATCCAGAGCGGACGGTGGAGATTAGAACGGGGGAGGGAGAGGTGGCGCAGTGGCCGGAGCAGATGCGGAGGACGGCGGCGCCATGGTCGGCCCGAGCCCGTGCTCGCCGGCGGGGGTCGATCGGAGGCGCTGGTGCTCGGTTTTCGAATCTGAGAGCACCGGGAGAAAGAGCGGAGAGAGGCGAACTCACCTGGGAGCTCGGAGGGCCTCGAGGACGGACGGGAAGGGCCGACGGCGCGGAGCAGCGGCGACGGTTCCCCTGCGTACGGCGGCGGGGTCAACCAGAGCACCAAAGGGAGGGAAAAGAGAGAGGGAAGGTGTTCCGCGGACACGCGAAGGCGATGCGAGGTTCGGAGAAGCTTACGGTGGCCGGAGGTGCGCGGAACGGCGGCTCGACGGCGAGAGCAGAGCGGCGGCAATGGCGGCCGGTGGCGTTGCTGCTTTCTAGGGCTAGGCGAAGCGCGAGACGATGGGAACGACGGCGCAGGGTCGGCTCCTATTTATGGCGGGCCGAGGGGGGAGAGTCCCACGCGGACACGCGCGGAAACCGCGGGGAGGCGGTTGCGGACGCGGCGGCGCGAGCAGAGCAGAGTCCTGCTCGGACTCGGCGCGAGGGAGGGGACGACGGCTTGACAGGCGGGGCCGCGGCGTCAGTGGGAGAGAGGAGGGAGGAGAGGCCGCGGTGCGGGCCTGCGGCGAGCTGGGCCGAGAGGGAGGCCGACCCACGCGGAAGGAAGAGGGGAGGGAGAGCAGGCTGGGCTTCTCGGGCCAACAGGCCGAAAGAAGGGAGAGAGGAAAAAGGGTTTTCCTTTTTATTTTCTTTTCCTTTTGTTTTTCAAATTTGAATTTTCAAAAAGGGGTTTTGAAATCCTTTTCAGGTTTTGCAAATTCAACCAACACAAGACAAATGCAGAGGCATGCAATGCACAACCAAGTTGTAACCCTAGCGTGAGATATTTTAATTTTATTTATTTATTTAATTCTATGATCACAAAATTATTTGAATTAAATCAAATTAAAGCAAATTCAAATCTAATTTCTATTTTCCAATTTTAGAGTGTTACAGATATGCTGAAGATGATGACGGTGAGGCTAATACAATCATTTTCTAGATCAGTCAAAAGGTAAATTTTATCAATTTCTAATTGGGGTTTGCTTGATAGGGTTCTGTACCATCCTCTTGATTTCAGCTGAACCACCTTTGTTTTGTTATATAGGTGGCCATAATATATGTGTACCAATTTCTGGACCTTCATTTTCCCTACCTTGTTAACTTTGCTAGGAAATATATGGCTTTGGTATGTGATGCTTCTAACAAGCTAGGCAATATTGTATTCCTGCTTGTTGCTGGCTTGCACAGCAGGAGGATAATGATATTGGTACGAAACCACATCGTGAAGAGGTCATATGCAAAGAGACCTTCGAAAATACGGAATGTATTTCCAGATTTTCATGAAACTGAGTTTCAAGTAGTAAAAGAAGAAACTGAAATACATTGTGTTGCAAACATTCATGTCCTTTTATGACATTTTTAATGTGTATCGTTATTATTGATTTCCAAATTTAGATATCATTTGTTTATAAATTTGTGTTTCATCAGTTGATATATTTTTGATTTATAATTTATTTTTTCTAAACGTCGTTGTAGCACGGGCAATACAAAAATGATTCTATCTATTAAGTATAAGCTCAAATACTATTGTGTAAAAGTTATACTCTGTAAAAATAAATTGGTTGTTTTTTTAAAAACATTTTCTTAGATCAAATCGTTGCGTTAGCGCGGACATTATACTAGTATTTATTCAGTACCCGAGTCCAAAATCCGAGCCAGCGCTGCCCGTACCCGTTCCCCCGTTTCTACCGGACCCGACTCAACCACGGTCTGCATCGGTTCCCATCGCTCCCGGCCTCCCGTTCTATCCAGATCGTGGATTCGTGGGGAGGAGTTGCCGATTTCCCTAGCTCGCCGCCCCTGCGCCGGTTTCGCTCAGCTCGCCGCCCTCCCCGCCGCACGAGCACAACTCGCTGCCACAAGCCCAGCTCCCCCTCGCCTCCGTTGCCTCCCAGGCGGGTTCCGTGGCCTCCGCGACGCCTCCGCAGATTTCGACCGCTGCACCCGCAGTCCCGGCGGCGGCCTCGTCGGTGGCGCTGCGGGTCAGCGGCTGTGGCGAGGTCATTCCTGACGTCACGCTCATCCCCAATGTGGTGCGGCAGCCCAGCTCTTCCACTACCTCAAGGGATCCTGGTGATGTTTTTCCTCCCGTTTTACTCCTTGCGCTAGTACACCAACATTGACCATGACCCCAGCTGCCGTTAATTATACTGTTCTTTTCATTTTGGGTGGAAGTACTGCGGCAGCTATGGAGAAGGAAGAGGATTAGGGAAGCTTATGATTGCCGGCTGCCATGAGGATAGGTAGGGCTCCTGGTCACTTCGATTTTGGAGACAATGGAGGGGTTCAGGACCCATGCTTGGGGTCTGCTTGTTCGGTGGAAAAAAGAATAGAGAAAATGGAAATACATGGTCACAATTTATTTTACAATTTTTTTTTCTTACTATCTTATGTTAAATCAATCATACTTATGTGAGAAAATTGTTATTATAGATCTTTAGAAGACATCCACATGAATTGCACTTGCATCCATGAAAATATCCTAGCGGCTTCATAGTTGTTCTACAAGCAGTTGGTAGCCTAATTGAACCTTTAATCATGTGACTAGAGATGTTAAGTGCGGTGAATATGTTGGGAGAGCAGCAGGCTTACTGTGTATGTTATCCACCCATGTTGTACCATTTTGAAGCTAGCAGATACACTTGACCATGTGAGACCTGTGCAGCACATAGTCTAATGTAATTGTAATTACATTTATTAGGGGTTTTAAGCCACAATGGATATTTTGGAAGGGGCTGCAGCAGTCTTATATCTGGCCATCTTCCTATATATCACTTTTTTTCTTCCTGGTACAGTAGCTTCCTTTCTTGTGTGCTCATCAGCGTAACCTTGGGGATGAACTAATCTGGGAGGTTACATGTGAAGGGCATTGTGAATTTGTGATGCAGACTGAGTCTTAAAGGTTACAGGTTCAATCTCCATTTGAGGTGTTATTTGTTTATTGCAGACAATCCATCTCTCCTCTGCTCCTAGCACTGGCTCTGACGCCCTGCCCTCCTGTTGTTAATGTCTTAATGCCTCTCACTCAACCTGTCCTACACACTGAGGTAAGACTGGTCTTGAGGTTCTCTAATTTTATTTGTGCATTAATTTGTTAGTTAAGGGAAATGTACTCATTTGATCTATTCTATAGGAGATGTACTTCTTTTCGACTGAGGAACATAACTAAAGATTTTTGGGCTATTTTGTGAAAGGAATGAATTCATGTGCTACTATATTTCTATTTGTAAATATAGATACCTAATATTTAATGTGTTTTCAACCAGTGTGTAAATGTTTAGATATTTGTGTTTCGTTTCCTGGCAACCAGCCGCACCTCACCCCAGCCCCGTCAGCAACGGCCTAACCCCATTGGCGTTCGACCCCCGCCCCCTCCCGGCGGGCTGCGGCTGACTACCCTCCACCTCCCCACCGCCGTCCCTTCTTCGTCGAGCCGCAGATGGTGGAGCGCCCCTAGGAACCGCTCATATTTCTGCGGACAGCAGCGGCGAGATCTCAGCGGACGTGGGGACTGCAATTTTTCCACCTTATTCTTCCCCTCACACCGGATCTGGACGTCCTGCGCCGCCTGAGTAGAGGTGAGTTTCTTCTTCTCCTTCCGATCCACATATTCAGCCCCTCCCCCCTCCAAATTCCCCTCTTTTCTCTTTTTCTGGTTTGTCTTGATTTTTCCCCTGCCGTAAGTAGATGCAGGCATGCAGCATCCAGCAGTTCTATTGCTAGTCCTACCCTTTCTTTACCTCGCCTGAATCAAGTTGTGCTAGCAAGTTAATATAATCAACTAGAAAATTGACGCTCCGTTGGTCTGCCTTCCACTTAGAGGACCTTGTCTTATCTCACCAATGTCCTTCATTTGGATCCAACCATTGTGTGTTACTGTGTTTCGTGCTAGCTGTATTGTTGTTGTTGTTGTGCCCCTATGGATTTGTTGGCCTACACTATATTGCCAATCGAGAGAACCAAATATCATTGCATTATCCTTTCTATAAATTGCAATTCAGGAACTTATCTATTTATTATTCTCCAGAGTCCTGATAGTCTATTCAACTGTACAAACTGAGAGCTTTGTTCACAAAGAAGTAAACCATTTTGTCCAGACATTGGCTCTCAAGAATAAAAAGACAGGACCCCATACCTGCACTTTCTATGAAGCACCCTATAAGCGTGCCCATGGTTCCATCAATCCACAAGCCATTAAAGTATTAATGTACAGAATAGAATTTGAAATATATGGAATGCCAGTAATCAATACATGGAGGAGGCATACATTTATCAAAAGTTTGTGTAACATGTACTTGAGCTTACCTGTTGAGGACCGCCATTTAAAACTGCATGAACAACTATAAGCAGACTCTATGCAAGATAATTTGGTGGTACATGTAGACACCTGGTTGACCATTTCACTTATTAGAATTCTTGGAACCAAGTACTAGCAAATAATTTGCACCGTAAACCAGTCTCTGCATTGAAAAAAAAAAATTATTGGATCATACATGACTTCTGTATGTATTTAGTTACCTGACTATATACATGTTTGCACTGGCTATAGGAGCTACTTGTTTATTTACATATTCTGCATACTTAACCATGTGCCCATCTTCGATATTCATTGGAAAAAATTCTAGGGACTACTCAAATGATTGGAATGCTAGTTGTCATCTTTATTCAGATTTTGATTCTCAAATGTCACCAGCTAAATTTTATGTAGAGGGAAACAAATGTCTATTTCTGTTCTTTAGATTCAGTATTACAATTTGTTTGTCCTGTTTATTATCTAGAGTTATAAGGTCCTACTCTGTCATTGATCTCGATAAATTATAATTTCCATGACCTGTTACATTGAACAACTGTATTATCGACACCATTCACCACACACTCTTCCTGACGTAGTGGATTTAGACTCCACACATCAGATTTTATAATAATGCTCTCATAGAGGGGCTAGCAATTGCAGATAAAAAATTAAAATCATGGATGGTGGAGAGAGATAGGGATTCCAACAATTCAACCTGCGAGCCCAGCTGGTGGATCACCCACAATTTCTAATGACATTTAGTTCATTTGCATTGCAAATTCCAAAATGCATTTTGGTGGGCCTAAACTAGCATTCTTCAGAGAACATGCCGCTTGGTACTGCTTCAATGGAATGGAATCACAAAAGTGACAAGATGGTTAATTGGTTTTATGTTGCTTCCAGAGCTAATTTTTTTTCTCCTTTTTTCTGTGCTGGATTACTGAATATAAAATTCTAACTTCAGAGTAAGTACTAGTACCATTCAAAAGTGAATACGTTGTGATTTTGAAAACATACTTTCGTGCAACCCTTAAATATCTTAACAATAGCTCTATTCAAATCGAAGTAACAAAGTCTTTATACTAGAAAGTTCTTAGATTCTCTATCAAGCACTAACAACCTGCTTTGACCAGGTAGCACATTTCTATCATGGCCCTAGTTTATTTGGCACCTCATCAGGTACGACATCCATAGTTACAGTTCAGTTCTAACTTCAATATGAAACCACAAATTTCATTGCCAAACTTGTTTCTCCCAGCTGATCCTACTATTGTCTCACAATCTCTAGTTCAGACCCCGATTATGTCTCCATTAGCAAACGCCACCACGGAAGTTGGCAGCCCAAACAATTCTGCAGAGGGTTATTGTGCGTTTCTTTTTTGGCTTCATAGTTTTTTTTTCTTTCTATATTTCATTTCTGAAATTCCTAATCCAACTACGCTTTCAGCATGTGCGTTACAAATATCTTCAATTTTTGGTTCAATGGATCCATCAAGCCATGGACAATCCTCCAATGCGAACAAGAGTACAAATGTCATATGTGATGCTCATGAGGGCACATCCTACACTAATTCCACTTGGACATGATAGTTTATCTAAGGTTCTCTCACAATTTATACCACCTTTTTTTAACAAGTATCCTATTATTTTCTTATTTCTAATATGCATTTACTAAGCTCTATTACTAGTTTTCTTAGTTTGCTCGTTTTTCAGGATCAGATGGTGGCAAAGGTGCCAATGTTTCATGCAGACATACTTAATATCTTTGATCGTGCTTCGTGGTTTTACAGCTAATAATTTCATCAGTGTTATTTATTCTCTTTCGTTTTTTCTTAGGTTCTGTATGCAAATCCCAGGTGTTCTCCATCAAAGCACCCTCCAGCTACACTCCATGAGGGCTCACAAAGGTCATTTTTTGTAATATTCCTGATTTGTAGGTGTGACTTATTATGCTTGAATGTTCATCATGTATATATATATTTGCTTGTGACTTCGTTAGATAATTAGCCATATCAATATATCCTATCTGTTTCACAATAAAAATATGTTATCTTAAGCAGAGAATGTTTTTATCAACCTTTATGTGTATTAAATTTTCATAATATGTAGTATCAACTCTGTTTTTAACGGACATTTGTTTTTCAGGCTGCCTTGGTATATCTTGTTTTCCATGCAAATTGAGCTATTCTCATGTGCTTTCAATTAAACCGCAAACCACTCACATTTTCCTTGTGGCTTAAACAGGACGAAGGTCGACTGAGAGAAGCCTTCAACTTTGCTTTGTGGAGCTGTCTCTTCAACAGATGCGCTGCCTACTCGACCACAAATGCTTATGCCTTCTTGCTTTTGTGGAGCTGTCTCTTCAACAGATGCGCTGCCTACTCAGACCACAAATGCTTATGCCTTCATTAGTGTTTTACCTTGAAGTAGCCGTGCCCTCCCAACTTGCTGTTTATAGTAATGTAGACAGGTTTGGGCGCATGTTTATAGACCATGTGTGAATTTTTTTTAACATACCACTTGGTGGGTATGTGTCTGAGCAACGACTATGTGTGGCATTTTATCGCCCTTACCGCATGACACAAAATAATTTAACAAATCTTGTATTGTGCAATGCATTATAGAATAACACCCTTATATCCTACGGCCATGTATATAACAAACAAATATACATTTCTTGAACCAACATAATTATAGTCACAGTTATCAATACCATTTGTTCTTCAGTCTTTATGATTGAACACACCTGAACAAGAACAATAAAATTCTATATTTTTAACAACAAATTTACCTTTTCCAATCTCCAGGAAATTGATTTTCATTCATCCGTAAATAGAATATCTACCTTGTCCAAATTTAACGAAAAAGGAAAACTGGCTAGACAACAACCACGTCAGAAATTATAGCCAACTGATTTTTTTATAATATAAAAAAAGTAGAAACAGGCTGGCAGAAAGAAGATTGTGTAGGCGCGGCCAGAAAAACCGTGGGTCAAGCACCAGGCGCGCCGCAGAATCGGGCAACCGGGCGTGCGTGCTAGGGAGGTCGGGTACTGAATAATACCCAGGGTACCAATTAGCGCAGCCCTAACCCTATATATATATATTGATGACATTTGGAGTGGTGGTTGATTCGAGAATGAAAGACATTTGAGACACTAGGTTACCTGAATTTTTTTTTTGTGTGTGGAAGATTTGGAGAAAGTGGAAAGGTAACTAATATTCTAAACATGTAGGTAGTTTTAGTTCTACTAGGAATTGAACTTAAAATTCTTATTCAGTTTTACAAACAATTGGACTTCTAAATTCAATAATGAGCAACAAGTTCCTTGTGAGCTACTACAAGAGAGAAAGGAAAATAAATAACGCGGACGAGGTTGGGTCAAAGCAGCTCTCGCCGCTTCTCCCTGTTGTTGTACAGTCCTATTTGCCAAAGGAGGAACTAGAGTCCACGATGGTGCCGCATACCCCATCTCTCACCTCCAAAGTAGACATGAACATGACTAGTCTCATTGTCTCGAGGGATAAGACAACTAGTGAGATGCAGTAAAAGAGTATGTCATCCCTATTACTGGATGCCTCAAGATGTGCATGCTTTGGACCGGTCCCTTGGTCTTGTACCTCTAAAGATCCACCATTGCACCGAAGAAGAGGGGATGTGCTCTTGCGGTTCGTGTAAAGTGTAAGACAATAAGAGAACTTTGGTATCGGCAACTTTGACACCATGGACAAAATTGTAGACTCAGTCCATAATGTTGGAGGCGCCGAGGATGTTGCCATCGGTGAGCGCGCTGAAGTTAAAGTTATAGCTCAAGCAGATTTGTTGGTCTTGGTCACCAAAAGTGAATACTGAGAGACCTGTTGATCGTGCTCTGCCCGTAATCGTATCAACACGTCTTGTTGGAGCAGTTTTTGGTGTTATGGTTATACTCTATGCACATCACATTGTTGCAGGGACGAGGGCAAAAGACGACAACTTGACGGGGTCAAAGAGAGGCTCTTGTTGCCTCATTGTGTTGCAGAGGAGATTCTCACTGCGTCCAAGTGAGATCATTGTCTGTGTGATAATGAGGGTGTGCGGCTACAGCGTGCTAATGTCGATTGTAATAGTGTATGCCTCGTTGCTGATATATATGAGCGAGGGTAATAGACATGTTGCCCGTGAGCCGTGAGATGAGCATCGAGCTTTGCCACCCGAGTCTTGTTTGCACAAGCGGAGTGACGCCACATGTCGTGCACAGGTAGTGAGCTACCAGTGTACAAGTGCTTGAGTTCAACGTGGAAGTCGGCATTGCTGCCATCATACGAGTTCTTGAGCTTAGTGTGTAGAAGCCGATGTTCCAGTGTATGGGTACTTAAGCTCGTTGTGGAAGCCAGCATCGCTGCACCCAAGAGGGGGACTGTTCTTGCAATTAACGAAAGACTTGGCAGTAGGAGAATCTTGGTATTGTGTTTAGACCTAGATTTAGCCTCATGCCGGAGGCACCAAGGTAGTCCCATCGATGAGCCCAAGGATGAATCTAGGATATCGTGTCACTGGGGTCGAGGAATAAGCAACGGGGTCAGAAATATGTTGATTTTGTATTTAAAAGAGTAATTTGCAGGTGGATAAAAGAACTTTTAGTGATTTTTTGGCAAGTTACCGGCGTCAGCTAACCCCGATAATTACATGTAGATTCGCCTCTGGACGAGCCCATCGTAGCCAATCATAGGGAGACGTGGTCGTCCTCCTAGTTGTGGGCACTAATCAAAAGTAAATGTATCATAGGCAAAGTCGTCGAGTGCCCTCATGTCAAAGTATCAATGTCAATGGAGAAACATTTGATATTGTGATTGCACTCATTGCAAAGCCTATTGCTACACGAGATACCTTTGAATGACGAGGACTAAGGTGGGTTAAAGAGCGGCTCTCGCTACCTTGTCATGTTATTGAATAGCTTGCAAAGTAGGTTGTTAGTGTTGACAATGAGTGTGTACAGACACAAAAATTGCCCTTAAGGACATATGCCCCCATGTGCATTGCCTCACTGAAATGTTACTAGCAGCAAATACTCCTAGTGCATCACCACTAAGGACGAAAATAATGTTACTAGCTAGCGGTTGTGGTGGCATGCCTATGCCAATGGTAATAGTGTACCCATCATCGTTGATCGAGGCAAGGGCTGTGGAGATGTTGACCACTAGTTAAGCATTGAACCTCGCAACCTCGACATTGATTGCAATGGCGGAGTGGCGGAACATGTAGTGCTCACAGAGGGAGTTGTTGGCGTATGTATGGCTGGGCCTTGTGCCACCCTGCCAATGTAGTGATATACCTAAGCCTGCCATATTGGCGGGGTGGCACGAGGCCTAGCCATAAAAGGCACGACACTAGCATGACCGCTCGGCCTTATGACAACCCTATGATGACTAGCATGTTGTCTCAATTTGATACATCAGGCAGTGCCTAGGATGACATCCTAACCCATTGTGTTGGCCTAGGAACAACATACTCCCTCCATACTCAAAAAGCTTGTCGTTTTAGAAAACAACACGGTCTCCAAAGCGTAACTTTGACCTCTTATTTTTGAAAAATATTTATTGAAATATAATATATGTATACTTTTATGAAAGTATTTTTCAAGACAAATCTATTGATATGATTTTTACATTTTCAAACTCAACGACCAAAAGTTATTCATGATTTTTATTCCCAATGTTTGACTAAAACTTTGTTCTAAACAACAATCTTTTTTAGGACGGAGGAAGTATGGTATTAGGCCAGGTAGTTTGCTTGCCGAACCCTCCCAACCGTTGGATGGCTTTGGCTCTGACCCCAACCATTGGATGAGCAAGTTGATGAGGAAACAACATATAAATGATGCCCATTGATCAGTACTTCACCTAAACCCTATCACATTTTTTTCTTGCCCTCTCTCCACTCTCAGGAAGATACTTTGCCACCCTATTATTGGTTCATCTTGTTTGGCTGGATACTTTGCTGCACCATGTTGCCTTTTGGCAGATGCTTTGCCATCCTACTTATGAATGCTTCGTCTTCTATTGGTGGATGCTTTCCCACTATGGCTTCACCGCCTTTGTTGGCAGCTTTGCACGGATGTATTCTCCTCTTGCATTATGCTTCTACTTAATGAAATACGTGACTTAGAGTACGACCGTGAAAAGAAAACCCATCAACCGATGGCTGCTCCTCTCTCCCCTCCACTTGCACGTGCTTTTTCTCCATGCCCTTTTTCGCATAGGGTTTTTGGGATGAAGTTTTTAATGAGGTGTGCACGAGCAGGTTCCAAAGGTAGTCCTCGCAACCATTTATTTTAGTTGTACTGTGTCTCTTCTTGTATGAGAGCATCCACTAGGTTATTAGTACCGTGCATAACCTAGAGGTTGAGGGGCTACTATTGGGGGCATAACTCCCCCAAGACGAGGCCTAGTAGGGGATAGTGTAGTGGCTTGTTATTTTCACTCTCACCAAGGAGGCACTTGTAAATATCCGCTTGCCCATATATAAAAAGAGCATAAGGGCAAGGGGAATCTCGCTTCTTACTTTTATCAACAAACTCTAAACGTCTCTCCTCACTTTCCTTGCCTTAATATGTTCATGAACTGCTTCCCCAAGAAGTCGCCAACATTCCACAAAACAACATTGATTAACTTCTGATTGCTAGTCATTACACTACACAATCCGGATATTCTGCTAGCTAAATCGTAGAAGACGCATACTGATTCAAACAAAAGGGACAAAGCATAAAAGGAAAAGAAATACTTCAGAATAAACATATACACAATGGAGAGAGCGCCCCAGCACAACAAGAGGATTGAACTAAATCCTTGAACACAATGATCTTTCCTTGTGTCTAGTGTCAATCATAATTCATGGGTGTAAATAAAAAATTGATAATTTATTCGTGTAAATAAGAACTTGATGTTGTGGATAGAAATTCTGTTGTTGAAAGTTGTGGATGAAAGACATGCCCCTATCGGGAGCATTGCCAGCACATCAGCCCAAGTCTGGCTGCTGGAAATAGTTATCTATTGGAGCACCATGTCCACACCTCCGTCGAAGTACAGAATCAATGGCTGAGTTTGCATGGCGCCCATTGTTAACTCACTCACCAACGTGAAGCATAAGTCGTAGTCATCCACAGATTTGTTGGTCAAAAGTAGGCCCGAGCGTCGTAATCATCCACAGATTTGTTGGTCAAAAGTAGGCCCGAGCGTAGTCATCCACAGATTTGTTGGTCAAAAGTGGCCCGAGTGTGGAGGATTGCCCTCCTTTAACATTAATGTTCGGCTCCACGGACAGACCAATGAGCGGACATAGTAGAAAAAAGCCAGTGATTTTGGGTTCTTCAACATAGTTGTATATTGGATGAGTCTGTTGTCTTGTAGCTCTATAGACTGGCCAGTGCACTGAAGAAGACGGGGGCTGCTCTCGCTGTCGGCGTAAAGTGTGAGACAATAGCAGAACTTAGGAATGACCAACTGCGACACCATCGATAGAATAGCTGGACTCCTCCAGGATGTCGGAGAAACCTGAGGGCACCGCAACCAAAGCCGAAGGTCAGAAAGGCCTGATCGTTGTCACTAAAAGCAAATGCTCCTGCCTCCACGTTGTCGTACATGTAGTCATAGTGGCATGTATGGTTGGAGCAGCTCTTGCTGTCGGGGTTATCCTCGGTGCACAAATTGTTGGTGCAAGGAGTATCATACAATGACTTAGTAGTGGTAGTATCTTTAAATATGTGTCAGTTTTTCAGTAGTGGTAGTATCTTTAAATATGTATCAGTTTTTCTTCGGTATCCTTTAAGTAGCGGCCACGGAAGTGGGTGACGCGTTGTCTGTACGGGATTTATTAATTTATATACGGCAGACACTCACGCGATGTATAAGCATGACATCTGTGAATGTATAACAACAAACCAAGGCTCGGTTGGTTATCGCTGCGTAGCTAGCGCTCTCTAGGCTGAGGCGGGCGCGGGATGCGCGGTGGGACGGGTCTGGCGCGAGAGCGGTCTGATTCAGTCACGGTGCCTAGGGTTGGTGTAGTTATACGTTGCGTTGCCGTGTGTGTATAGTTAGCTACAAAATATTATATTCTGAAGCCAGACCCAATGCGCGTGTCTGGTCCAGCCCACCATCCGTCCCTCCTGACCGAGGCGCATGCACACCATTATTACAGACCAGGCTCATCATTGCCTCACCAGACCCAACGCTCCTAAATTTTTCCCTTTCCTTTTCCACCGTCTAGTCCACAAAAGCAACGACACCTCCTTCATTTGCGGCAATCTGACCCATTTGCGCCACAAGCTTCATCGCGACCAGATACACCATCGCAGATACACCTCGACGCCGGTGGACGGGCGCTGTTGGGTCGTGCGACGGTGGGGCAGTGTGAGGTGCCGATGCCCATGCGGACAGCACCCCCGGCAACGGTGGTCTCGTCGTCAGCACCCCTCCCTGTCTCAACGGCGGCGAGCTCGCCCTCCCGGCTCATGTGGTGGCGGCGCCTTGGTTCCATCCCTCGGTGAGCAACTCCCGGACATCGTCTCATCTGCCGGTGAACCTGCAGGTCTTGTGTCATCCAATGGCTGTTGATACGTGCATGGACCAGCAGAGTGGCGGGTCCCCATCCCGGCGACCTCGTCTGGGCAATCGGCCGGCCAGCTGCGGCGTCAAATCATTGCTGCCGGACAAGCGCGCGGCCACGAGAAGAGACTCGAACCAGCAGCAGGCTTGGCTTACGTACGTGATCGGTGACCAAACGTACTCGCCGGTGTGGAAACTATTTTCATGCACCGTAGTGCATCAGTACCATATTTCATAGAATTCGATTATTGCTTCACTCTACATCTATTTTTCTCGTGTTGTGTAAAGCTGTTGTTCTATTGGATCACACGTACATCATCATAGTTGCTATTTTATAAGTTCTGGTTTTTCCCTCCTAATCTCAAAGTACTTTAATCGATCCATGACAAATTTCTTATTTTGTATCAGCTGCACTTATCCAGTGATCTGCAGATTAAAAATTATGCTTTCTTTTTGCCAGCATTATCAGAAATCAACACGAAAATTATGATACCTGATTATCTTAATTGTTGTTCCAAACAATCCTAATTATCGTAATTACTTTATGGTAAGTTAGTCTCGCTTGCAGTAAATTGGTTTAGCCATTATAGTAACGATAGTCCTTATTTGGAGTTACTATAATTATTTGAATACAAACTCTTGCTAGGAACATTTACTATTCTGTAAATCTCTTGATGCATGAATCTGATAACTCCTGTAGAATATTTGCCATCTATCACCTATACTATATTGGTAACAAAAAGGTCAATATACATGTGTGCACATACTTGCATGCGCATGTACACATGTCTTCTCGTCACACACACGCACATTAGTTTTGCATGCATACGGCACGATCAACCAGATTTGCCGAAATCAACATGAGCAAATCAAGGAGAATCAACTACGGTTGGCCACGTTAATAAAGTTCCAAAAAAAAAAACCTTAGCTACCCTGCATGCTGCAGCTCCGCTCAATCAGCGCACTCCTAATGCAAGACTCTATCATACAGTCCAAGACTATTTATTACCATTTATTTATGGTATTTTGTTGATGTGGCAGTATATTTATTAAAGAGAGACGGTGAAAAAATAAGACTTCAAGTCTTATTTAGACTCCAAGTCCACAACATTCGAAATAATAAATAGATTTAGACTCTACGATGGAGTCTGCATTGAGAGTGCTCTCACGTGGTTCACTCAGCTGCCTGAAATTAACGCGAGCCGGACAGAGGCAGTAACGCACCAGCCACGCAATAAACTATTCTCTGCTGCCAAATAATTACTATAGTAATACCCAATACATTTTAATATTCTAGTAAATGTGCAAAAGAAATCTAGTAAATAATTCATAGTATAAAACTTGTAAATATTTATAGTACAAAATTCTCGTAACCATTTGCAGTACAAAATTCTCGTTAATATGTATAGTATAAAACTCTCGTAGACAAACGCACTACAAAATTTCTCGTAAATATTATAAGTGCAGCTTCTCGTAAATACTTAATGGAGATTCTCGTAAATTATTAGTGCAGTTTCTCGTAAATACCTAATGCAAATTCTAGTAAATAATTCTTAGTGTAGATTGTCGTAATTATTTCTTGGTGTCAATTCTCGTAAATATGTTTTATGCTAATTCTCGTAAATACTTAATGCAGATTCTAGTAAATAATCTTTGTAGGTGCATTCGTAATCCTTGTTAGCTTTGCATGAATACCACTTGGCCATCTAAAGTTGCCGAAAGCAACCTGAGCAAATCAAGGAGAACCACTTATGGTTGGCCACATTAATAACGTCCCTGCAGTTACGGTAGCTCCAGCGATGGTCGCATGCACGTACAGCTCATATAGTAACTCAATAATTAATTTTTGCATTCATTTTGATGGGACCGTCAATAATTATGGTAAACCGGATGACTACTCCCCGCCAGCATGCACCTGCATGCGCTCGATGGGTCGGTCGGCATGGTGCGGTCAGCGGCCTGGCTACAAAATACTATATTTTTGTAGCTAGCTACAGATTATACTCTTTATATATATATATATATATATATATTATATATATATATATATATATATATATTCTGTAGCCAGACCCATGTCCGATGCAGCTCTAAGATGTCATCGGTCGCACCCAAGACCAACTCAGGCGCACAATCAGGCTGCCCATTAATCAGTCCCCTGTCATTAATAGCTCCGATAGTTTAGATTAATGACCCCTGTCACCTAAATGACGTTACTTGTTTCCAGAAATAGGAGGCCGTCAATAATCAATCGTGGATGGATATTTGCATCCTTTTGCAGCTCCATCGTCATGGTGACTCGTGTCCACACATGATGCACACTGCTGCAAAGAAGCGCTATAGTATATTTGGCCATAGGGTCGTGCTGTGTCGGAGAGGCACGGCACGTCTCATTGTAACACCCGAAAATATGAATTTTTGAAATAGATTGAAATTGAATTAATTTTGAATTTAGTGCTCATCAAAATTTAGGAAAAACTAAAAACTTTTATCCAATGTTAAAACTTACCTAGGGTTTAGCAACCTTTGCTTGAGCATTCATGCCTCTACATTATCCTTTTTGTGATGCTTGGTTTTGCAATACTCAAAGCTTTTCAAAACGGTTTAGAAAATGGTTTTCAAAAAGGATTTAAGAAAAGCTTTGAAAACAAAAAGAAAAGGAAAAGGATCAAATCCTCTCTTCCTCACCTTCTGAAGCCCAGTCGGCCTGGTTCCCTCTCCCTCCTTCCTTTCCCCTCACTTCCTCCCGCATGGGCCACGTCGCCTCGACCCAGCTCTTCCTCCCTTCGCCACGGCCCACTTCGCGCAGGGAACCGCCCTCCCCTTTTCCCTTGCCGCTGACACGTCGACCCCGCTTGTCAGTGCCCATCTTCTTCCTCAAGTAAAGTCCGCACGGGACTCTGTTCGCCGAGCCGCGTCCGCCTCGCGTGCGGGCGTATGCGCCCCGGACTCCCCCACCAGTCCCTTTAAATAGTGAGGCCGTGACGCCTCCTCTCGAACCCTCCAATCTCCTCGCCTCGCCTTGAGCTCCAGTCGCCCCACCTCGGATTCCGCCAAGGAGCAGCCGTAGTCGTGAGCTCGCTTGCCTCTTGAACACCGTCGTGAAGCAAGCCGCCGCCGTCTCCGATGCGTTTGGAAGCTCCAGCGCTGCCTCGTGTCGGGTTCCTCGCTCCGAAACCTCCTTGGTAAGCTTCGCAAGGTTCTGGGGTCCTTGTTTTTTCTTACCAGGGCTTGCCTGACCTCACCATCGATTGCAGAGAGCGGCCGCCCGCTGCTGCTCATCGCCAGCCGCGTCCATCCATCTCCGGTCCTCACCTTGGCCCTAGGTGAGATCGCATCTTCCTCCTCTATCTCCCAGTCTTTACCCCTTGGAAAACTGAGCTCGCTGGCCCCCAACCGAGCTACTCCGGCGAGAAACGCCTCCGGCAATGGAGACCGCCGCCTGGACTTCTGTTCCCGGCCGGACTTCCCCTCACCTTCCCTGATCTAATCTGGACCATCCAAATGAGATCCATCGCTCCACATCAACCGATACCCTTCGGTGTCAATCATTTTAAAGAGCCCCTCAGCTTTCTTCAAATGAACCCGCAGTCCGGATCTGTTTATAATAAACTGAATTTCCTTATTTGTTTTAATTCCGAAAATAGATTCATCTAATTACAAGTTTACCTCTATCCAGCATGTCTCCGTCTTTTCTATCATCAAATTCATTGTTCCCTAACTCCATCCTCTTGTTTGGAGTTTCCCAAGATTATTTTATTTGACCTTAAATCATTCTCTTGAGTTCATCATTCATAAAAATATCTCTAAAATCTTCCGGTGAATTTTTTTGGCTTTTTCAGAACCTTTTCTCATTTTTCTATGAGCTTAATCTAATTTTTTTAGATGCTCCAAAATATCTTTTCGTGAGCTCCAAATACTTTATTTGGGTTCATAATATTCCAAAGTGTCTCCGAGAATTTTCCCAGAATTTTTGGAGACTTCGGAGAATTTTTCGTGACTTAAATATTAATTCTAGACTTTTCTAGAATTATTTTATTCTGAAAATAAATAATAAATATCTCAATTTTCCACCCGCCCTCAAAGCCTATGTGCAATAATTCTAATAAATCTCAAAAGTCCTTGCATTTATTTACTAATGGGCTTTGATGTTTAATTGGCCCATTAGTGAATATATGGAGGTGCAACATC
The DNA here is from genome assembly GCA_022036555.1 of Microstegium vimineum. Taxonomy (NCBI): domain Eukaryota; kingdom Viridiplantae; phylum Streptophyta; class Magnoliopsida; order Poales; family Poaceae; genus Microstegium; species Microstegium vimineum. Next base: position 5,064,425 of record CM039134.1, on the reverse strand, counting down.
AATTAGTACCATATCGCTAATTGATGAGTTGTGCAGAGTTTTTCTCTCTATATATATCTATCCGCCTCTTGGTCAAAACATCTCACAACTATTGGGAAATCCTATGGGAAATCCTAAGGTAACAAATTAGATGTTTTATTATTATTATTATTATTTTCCATCTTTGCCTACTGCTTTTTCCAACATCTCACCCACGCCGTCATTGTCATGGCAAGCTTTCTATGCGGCATGCCTTTGTCGACACGTCTTTTGTTGGTTGCATCGCCGAGCACCGCCGCTGCCCAGCCCTGGCTTGGCCTCGCTCCGCATGCTACGCTGGTCGTCACCTCGGAGGCTCAGACCCGCCTTGAGCGCCGCCGTTCCTCTGCACGAGCGAGCAGGGCGTTGTAAGCTGGCGCCACTGCCAGCCGACCGACCAACCACTGCCCTTCACATGCCGAAGCTTCCTCCCCGTGACCATGTTCTGCACAATGTGGTCGCGTGTGCATGTCCAGCAGCAGGCACACAAGTTGTTTCCTTCACGTGACATTAGTATGACATTGTCTAATCTAAGGTCAGCTACATCTTCTTGTCCGTCATTTGTATTCATCAAATACTATACCTTCTGTCATGTACAAAACATATTCCCAAATATTCATATGTCATCCGACCATTCACCATTATATCTCTCTCCAACTTGGGTAATTCATATCCTTCTCGTTTTGTTTCCGCTTCGATCCGTTCAAGTTACGCTAGCTTCGTAATCTCATGATCTATATAATGGTATAGTTTTCATCTATATTAAAGTCTTTTGAAAATCAAGTTTAGATTAATTCTTTTAATACTTTAATATTGCTAAATAAATCTGGTTTAATTCATAACTAATTCGTCTTAGATCCGTTTTGTTCCGTTTTAGTTGCATCGGTTTTGTATCGATAATATCTATCTGTTATCATTAGTGTCAAACATGTTTTCTTCTTTGAAATAAAATGATATTTGATTAATCTATAATAAATGGTTTTCCAATTAAAATCAATTAGGGTTTTCACTTCGGTTTTCATAAACAAAATAAATCTAGTTAATATTGCTTTTCCAAGCAACTATAATGTGACTTAATTTCAATTTGGGTATTTCTCTGAAGTATCCAATATGTGCTTTTTATATAGATAAAATAAATGAAGTCTAGTTCTCTTTTAAAAGCTAATCTTTCGGTAGACGTTTCTTTATAGATCCGATTAGCGTGATTCTCGCGTTTGTGTGATCGTAGCAAGACGTAGACTTCTTTTAAATCTTTTCATTGATTGGTGTATTGTTCTAAAGTAGATATATTGTATGCTTTGTATGATTGTCAGATGCTTGTGTGGTGTTTATGATCTTGTCCAATCGGTGAGAATTACGTAGAAATCAAGAAGAAGTCATTAGAAGATCGAGAATCAAGTGAAGAAAGGATCTAAGAGTTTAAGGCAAGTTTAACATGAGATCCTCTTTGTTGTCCTATTCACCATAATTCATCTAGTCATGATTGCATGTGTCTCAATTGATTCCTATTATTAGATCTATCATAGCTTTGTTACCTTGTACCTTGTCACCTTGGGATACTATTGCATATGGGTAGATTTGCTATGTTTTATGAATTATGAGAAGAATCTTGACTAATGATATATGCAACGATGAGATAAAATTGGCTTTTATAGCAACATGGAATAGGACCACACTGTAGGGCAAAAGTTGGAACTTAAATGCAACCATGAGTGCTATAATGGCTCTGACTTTAGTTAAGTATAAAGTTTGGACTAGCATGCTTGTGGTTCGTGAAAGGCACCTTTGCCGAGCTAGTTATGGGGTATAGCTTGTGTGGAGACCGCTGCGGGTGGTACCATCGGGGTGTCCCATATACCCCTTTGCATTGGGTCCGTAGGGTCCGCTACATGCTAGAAAGAGCTTTTGAAAGACTTCATAGTGTACCCTGCCCGCTCACCTTGGTAGTGTTTTGGGATCGGCGGTCCCGGGCATATGGGCTACACGGCTTGTGGGTAAAGTGCGTAACCTTTGCAGAGTGTAAATCTATCATGATAGCCGTGCTCACGGTCACGAGCGGCCTGGAAAACTCACAGTGTTAGTGATCGTGTTGTTTAATTTAAGATGATGATTATTATTATGTCATGTGGTTATTAATTGGGCTATGCATAACTAAAGCTAATTATGGTTAAAACTTGACCAAGTTAAAAGCAACCGCAGTAAGACAGTGTCAGCCTTTTGAGCTTCATAACCCTATGTTATTCTTGTTGAGTACTTTAAGTGCTCACCCTTGCCTTATCAACCATATCAGATTGCAAGAGTTAAAGGAGTTAGGCTTGTGATCAACCAGACAGTTGTCCCTGTGAAGTTGGAGCCTTCGCCTGAAGTTCGGAGTCGTCTTTCCGCTGTTTGCTGTGTTGAGGTTATCCTTTGACTTTATATGTTATATATTTAAGTATTGTATTATGATACTACCTTAATTTGTGGCTATATGTGAGATTTGACTTCCTGGGCTCACATATGGTGTATATCTAGTTTTATTCTTAAAACCGGGTGTGACACTCATTAAAAACCTTTCTAGGTAAAACTCACCCTAGTGAGAAACCCTAGAAAGGGAAAAAGAGTGCAGCACAACTCTAAGTCTTAAATAGTTCATAGGTCTCATTGTCAGATCAGTTACAGCAGTAGGCAACAGCCAACAGATACATATTACATTCCCAAAATCACTCATCTCACTCACAACTCTCATCTGAACTCAGTCTCAAACAGACCCATATGTCCCAACAGCAGAAGCAGCACCTTGAACTGATGAAGCAGCAGCACCAACTGATGATGATGAAGCACCACCAACACCAACTCCATCTTTCTCATTGTCATCCATATAGAGCTTCTCAAATGAGTCCATCAACTCTTGATTGTCAACAGCATGTTGTAGTCTTTTATCTCCAAGCTCCCAGTCTTTGATGCAAGTTAGCATCTCAACTGTTTCTGGCAGCAAACGTCGTCAACGCTCCTCGATGATCCTTCCTGCTAAGCTGAAACATGATTCTGAAGAGACAGTGGAGACAGGAACTGACATAATATCTCTAGTCATGATGGATAGGATTGGAAAGGTTAGTTTGTGCTCACGCCACCAGAGGACTAAATCAAAGTCATCATCATATGCAGTGACATTATCACTGTCAAGGTAAGCTAAGAGCTCACACAGACTAGGAGAACCAGATGCAGAAGAGGTCACTGGGACAGAGCTAGGGGAAGGACCGACAACACCAGATCCAGGGCCTCCAAATATCCTTCCCCAAGCCTGTTTTTTCTTACCTGGCTGGCCTGCAGGCTGTGGAAGCCTTTGGGACCTAGCTGACCCAAACTTTCTTTCATACTTGTGAAACAAATTGTAAAGTTCAGTTCTAACATCAGTATAATATGTATTGTAATCACAACCAGTGCAATCATGAGGTAAATTAAGAATACTATTTAGACCTCTCATCTTAGCTCTAGGATCAAGGACAAATGCAAATGCATACAACATAGAGATTTCCTTCCAATATTTAAGAAATTTAACCTTCATAGGATACACAATTGACATTAAGTTTTGATCTCTTTCAACAACATGCAAATGTGAAGCAATATCAAGAAGATGGTGCATAATAAGAGGACTGGTTGGATAGTAAACACCAGATAGAACAACAGTAGATTCATAAAAAAACTTCTAGAAACTCCAAGATCTTTCCAGCCACATACCAATGGCTAGGAGTCAACAACCCTGAACCATAATTTGCATTAATGAACACAGAAAAGACTTCTTTATATGGAATCAAGTGTTTAAGCATAAGATATGTGGCATTCCATCTAACATCCATATCAAGACCAAATTTTCTGGGTCTAACACCCTGAGCACAGCAGTAGTTCTTAAACATGGCAATTCTGTGTTTAGAAGCATTCAAGAAGTTAATAGCAGTTCTAAAATCTTCTAAGTAAGGCTTGAACCTCTTTAAACCAGATTTTACTATCAGATTAATTATATGGCAAGCACAACGTTGATGAACAAGTGTATACTTGACTTTGTTAGGGTTATTAGGTTCAGGGCAAGGATCAGGACCCAAATAACCAGCAAACAGAGGACTCAAAGTATCCATAGCCTTAACATTAGATGATGCATTATCCAAAGTAACAGAAAACACCTTATCAATCAGACCAAACTTCTCAATTACACCAGCAATTTTCTAAGCAATGTTCTCACCTGTGTGTTTCACATCAATCAACCTGAAACCAATCACTTTTTTTTGCAATTCCCATTTAGCACTGACATAATGAACAACAACAGTTATATAATCTTCCTTAGCATTACCAGACCAGATGTTTGATGTCAATGCAACAGAAGAAGTAGCAGCCAACACATTATTCTTAAGCATATTACGACGTTCATTAAACAACTTAGCAAGATCTCTAGTGGTTGTCTGCCTACATACTTTAGAGAAGATAGGATTATGAGCACGCTGAATGTACTCCTCCGAGGCCTCGCTCTCACCTATACCTAATTGCAGATCAAGCCTAGCAATCAAGTGACGCGGCTCAGCTCTAGCAACATCAGGTTTATACTCCCAGTTACGCACAGAACCATCAGGATTAAGCGAAAGCCTAGACTGAATCCTAGCAAGCCGATCAGTTTTCTTAAGACAGGCTTTCTGATGCCTTTTCAAGTGCCCAGTGCCAGATTTAGACATAGCAGACAATACATCCTTACACATTCTACACCTAGCTTTAGTGCAAACAGGATCAGTTTTACCAGACATGTTCTCATAGATCTCATCAAAATCATCCCACACAGCAGATTTGCGCTTACCCTTACGCTTACCAGCGGTACCAGCAGCACCAGCAACAGAAGGAGAGGAGTTGTTCGAGTTGGAGCCGACCATGTTCCCAGTCGCCGTCACTACTATTTCAGATCCGTTTGCACCAGATTGTTGAAAAAAAAGTGCATAACAAAATGAGATCCAACAAGACTATATTTGATGAACTTTTTTTTAAGTATGTAATTGTAACTTCAATGTACTATGAGTTGTCATCATGATTACGACACAATTACAACTTGGCAGAAGTAGTTGCAACAAATCTGATCCAGTGTAACTGGACCTGATGTAGTTGCAACCTGACGTGATACAATTACAACTAGAGTCGAGCCAGTTGCAACTGGGCAACAGTTGCAAAACTGACGCGATCCAACTACAACTAGAGTCGGCTCAGTTGCAACTAAGCAATAACCAATTGCAATCTGATGCGATCCAATTACAACTAGAGTCAGACCAATTGTAACTAGGAAAAAACATAGTTGCAATCTGACGCGATCCAATTACAACTAAAGTTGGGTCAGTTGTAACTCGGCAAAAAACCAATTGCAACTGGGCAAGAAACTAGTTGCAATAATCAGGGTGGGTGCACTCTCTATAGAAAATGCACCCAGGTGTGTGTGTGTGTGTGTGTGTATATATATATATTTGGTTGTTGAATATTATTTAGCACCCCACTACAGAATTTTATTCCGGTGAGTACAATAGTAATAATTTATTAGCACCCCACTACAGTATTTTATTCTGGTGAGACCAGCAGTAATAAAAATACATACATGAGTAATAAATTATTACTACTGGACTCACCAGAATAAAATACTACATTGAGATTTTAAATAACATTCAACAGCCAGGCTACTAAATATATATATATCGAGGTGCATAGACATGTTGCCCGTGAACCGCGAGACGAGCATCGAGCCTTGTTTGCACAAGTAGTACGAGGGGGCATAGACATGTCGTTCACAAGTAGTGAGCCTTGTCACCCTTATATATATGAGCGAGGGGCATAGACATGTCGTGCACAAGTCGTGAGCTACCAGTGTACAAGTGCTTGAGCTCGACATGGAAGTTGGCGTTCCTGCCAGCGTACAAGTGTTTGAGCTCAGTGTTGAAGCTGGTGCTGCCAGTGTATGGGTGCTTAAGCTTGTTACGGAAGCCATCATCGCTGCACCCAAGAGGAGGGGACCATTCTTGCAATTAACAAAACAATTGGCAGTAGGAGAATCTTCGTATTGTGTTTAGCCCATATTGTGTTTAGCCCCATGCAAGAGGCAGTGAGGCACCAAGGTAGTCCATTGATGAGCCCATCGTAGCCAATCATAGGGAGACGCAGTCCTCCTCCTAGTTGAGCCCATCGTAGCCAATCATGGTCCCTTGTGTTTAGGCGATTAACGACAATGCTAGGTCACTATGACTAACGTGTGTTTTGGAGAGGCAAAGTCATTAGAGTTAGGTCATATGTGATGCTAGATGAATGGGCTTAATGGATATTCATGCCCCCAAGTTGGAAATCGTTTCGGTTTCAAAGGATGGTGATACAAGTTGAAGACTAGGCTAGTCCTTAGTGCCATAAGGTTGAGAAGGACACTAAGTATAGCTAGGACTTTGTTTTTCCTTTGACCGTACTATTAAGGGGGGTATGAGGTTAGTAGCTTGACCTAGGAGAGTTTGGAATGTTGGTGTATGCACATTTGTCATAACTAGTCCTAGAGACCCTGCTAATGGCCCTTGAGATGGTAGGAGCAAAACCCCTTAAAGAGATTTAGTGAAAAGAGTTGAAATAGGGGGAGAAAAGAGCTCCGAACCAGTTTGTCAAGGAGGCGTCGGACCATGCAAGGTAGTCCGACGGCCCTGCCTTAGGCGCCAGCTCAGTGTAAGTGAGCTCCGGACCACCTGTCTGGAAGGCGTCGAACCATAGGCGAATGGTCCGACGACCCCTGTCAGAGGAAGAGAGGCAGTGAGAAGGCTCCAGACTAGTCCGACGGCTTGGCCGACAGCTAGTCTGACGCTTTCAGTCAAAGAAGTGTTTCAACTCAGTAAGCTCCCTGGCTTCGGACTTGTGCGTCGGACCAGGGCTCCGGACAAAGGCGAGTGGTCCGGAGGCTCGTGTTTCAGGGTGAGTTTCAACTCAGTGAGCACCCTGGGTTCGGACCAGGGCGTCGAACTATGGCAAGTAGTCCGACGGTGCCTGTTTTCTATTGAGGTTTGAGCTGAGGAAAGGCTTCGGACCTCGTGCCATGGTCCGACGGTCTAGTCTTTGGACTAGTCCGACGCCTACGCAGAAAAGAGAAAAAGCAAGAAACGACTAGTTTTGGAGGTGGGGACTATTTATAGTTGCCCATTTTGTCCAAGTGAGCTCTCTTGGCCATTGTTTCACCTGAAGGAACCTAGAGAGAGTTCTTGGAGAGCCAAGTGCCTAGTGAGGGAGAGATTTGAGAGAATCCATCTTGTTCTTCCCTCCTAGAGTGATTAGGAGTGACAAGTGTGCATCCATCCACCTTCATAGCCTTGAGTTGGTCAAGTGAAGGTCTTGTGATTGTTACTCTTGGTGTTCGATAGCACCTAGACGGTTTGGTGGTGATCGGAGGAAGGTGATCGCCGGAAGATTGTTGGCGGCCCTTCTCCAAGCTTCTGTGATCGGTTGTGGGCGATTCACCGAGCCGGAGTGGCGAAGAATCAGCCTGTAGAGAGCACTCATCCCTTGCGCGGGATTGAGGGGGAGCGATACCTTGCGAGGTGCTCCAACGAGGACTAGGGGGGTGTCGACACCTCGATACCTCGGGAAAACATCACTGCGTCAAGAATTCCTTTTCCCTAGCTCTTTTCATTTCCGCTCTTACATTCCGTCTTGTTCTTACCATTGCTACTAGAATTGCTTAGGTTGTCTTTCAATTCCATGAACTGCTACTGCTTTCTAGCTAGGACACACGACCAGTAGGCACTAGGGGGTGATTGGCATTTGATAGGTTTTCATATTTGCTTTAGAAATTTAAAACAAGCCCAATTCACCCCCCCCCCCTCTTGGGCATCTTGATCCTTTCACAAAGTCGTCGATTGCCCTCGTGATGAAGTATCAATGTCAATGGAGCACCACTTGATATTATGATTGCACTCCTTGCAAAGTCTATTGCTACACGGGATACCTTTGAATGACGAAGACTAAGGTGGGGTTAAAGAGCGGCTCTTGCTATCTTGTCATGTTATTGAATAGCTTGCATTGCGCCCAGGTGAGGTCGTTAGTGTTGGTGATGGGTGTGTTACAGACGAAAAAATTGGCCTTAAGGACATATGCCCCCTTAAGGGCAAGGGACTCTCCTTCTCACTTGTGTCAACAAACTTTAAACGCCTCTCCTCAATTTCTCTCATAAACATGTTCGGGAACCGCTTCCCCCAAGAAGCTGCTAACATTCCATAAAACAACATTGATTAACTTGTGATTGCTAGCCATTGCACTATAACAATCTGGATAGACTGTTAGCTAATCCGTACAACAAGCATATGTTGATCCAAATAAAAGGGACAAATACATCAAAGGAAAAGAAATACTCCAGAACAAGCAAGCACACACACACCGGAGAGAGCGCCCTAGCACAACAAGAGGACTGGACTAAAACCTTGATCAACACGACGATCCTTCCTTGCATCTTCTTTGTGTCTAGGTGCAATCACAATTTGTGGGTGTGAATAAGACTTTGATGTTGTGGACATCAAAGAGCACGTGAAAATTTTATTGTTGAAGTTGCCGATGAAGGACATGACCTAGCGGGGACCACCGCCAGCACATCAGCCTAACCCTCGGCTCGTGGAAATAGTTGTCTACAGTGAGCACCATGTCCACGCCTCCATCAGAGTGCCGAACTAGCGGCGGAATTTGCATGGCGTCTATCACCACCCCACTCGACAACGTGAAGCACACCTCGTAGTCATGCACGGTTGTGTTCGTCAAATGGAGATCAAGAGTGTGGAGGACAACCAGACTCTACCACAGTTCCCCGTGCTTTAACGCAAATATAGTTATCGGCACATCCAATCGTTTGGTCCTGAGAATAGGTCGACGAGTGGTACATAGTTGTAGAACATCAACAATATCAGTTTCCTCAGGATATGCACACTTTTGATCGGCCCCATCGTTTTGTATCTTCGTAGATTAGCCTGTGCACCGAAGAAGAGGGGTCTCCTCTTGCGGTCAACATAAGACATATGATAATAGGAGAACTTGTGTATCACCACCTACGACACCATCAATAGAACCGCTGACATCTTGTTGGAGTAGCTCATGGTGTCGGAGTTACCTTCTGTGCACAGCTTGACGACGACTTGGTGAGATTGAATAGAGGCTCTCGTTGCCTCGTAGTGTCATTGAAGAGGTTATATTGTGTTCATATGAGATTGATGCTGGTGTCGATAATGTGGGTGTGCGGTTGGGGCGGCTGGTGTCGATAATGAGGGTGTGCGGTTGGCGCGGCGTGCCTATGCTGACCATAACTGTGTACCCTTCGTCACTGATATGAGCGAGGGGCACAAGCATATTGCCGAGCAGACAATAGAGTCGATCCAAAGTGCGTCTATTGCTACACGGGATACCTTTAAATGACGAATACTAAAGTGGGGTTATAAAGCGGCTCTCGCTACCTTGTCATGTTATTGAATAACTTTCATTGCATCTAGTTAGGTCGTTAGTGTTGATGATGAGTTTGTACACACAAAAAAAAAATTGCGCTTAAGGGCATATGCCTCCATGTGCACAGACACAAAAAAAATGTCCTTAAGGGCATATGCCAACATGTGCACAAACACAAAAAAAATTGTCCTTAAGGGCATATGCCCCCATGTGCATCACCTCACGAAAAAGTTACTAACGACACATGTCAAATGTCGTGCACAAATAGCGAGCTACAACGTACATGTGCTTGAGCTACCACTGTGGTTGCGATTAGAGAAAGAGTATGCCTAGATATTGTGATGGCCATAGGGTTTCAGATGCATACGTGCGTCGGTGTGTCAGGGGTCATGGAGTCACATGCAGCTATATGCATGCATGAGGACCACATTCCTAGGCTCACAGACATGCACTACAAGTACTAATGCTTAGTACATGCAGACCAATAAAGTTGCAATACTAGTGTCTATCGTGTTACTAGTGCCTTGCTCAACTCTGAGGATTGAGAGAGTGAAGCGAGGACTGCTGCTTAAGCAAGCAAGTTGTGTTTACAATGTTTACGACTAGTATTGTCTAGTATTTTAGTGTTGCTAGATCAATTTGTGGTTAGTGACATCATTTGTAAATTTTGTTAGTTGGAGGTCAATTCTTCTATGGAGGTCAGGTGCAAATGTGTAACCACAAGTGTGTTAGGCCGTCACATGGGGAGGATGAGGTCAGGTCGGTGGTCAGATCAAGTCAATGCAGGTCACATCATGAGGGTTTGGAATCGCCATGCATGTGAAGATACTAGTAGATGCTTTATTTGACATGCGCAGGGGAGTGATTCTCTTCAAATTTAAGCTGCAATTTAAATAACAGCTGAAAATAAGTGTAGATTTTTTTTTATAACCAAAATGAGTCGCGCATTAGCACATGTTTGGATTTTATGTACTTTCCACAATATAGCAAAATGGTAAATCGCATTGTTCAGTGCTTCCATACTAGTTTCATGTGTGATCTGGTCTGGTCAGACTCAGATGGCGCCATTGCACGTTGCTATCCGAAAAGCATTGTACAATGCATTTGCTACAGTGCAGCTGCAGCTACAGAGATATTACACAGCTTACGGTACCTTTTAAACTTCCAGAGGTTTGGTAATATCAAGGACCCAGAAATGGATTGTGACAAAAGGGACATTAATACCGCCTTGGAAGCTGAAATAAACAATGTCCTTGAGTGACAAGTCTAGATATGTTGGTTTAAGGCTAATACATGTATATGCCATGTTAAGTGCTTAATTCACGGACAACTTAATTTTCATTGTTTCTTAAACATTACTTGTGTTTAAGTGTTTATTTATCATGTTACGACGAGTACGGTCAGGGGCGGATACACCGTAAAATTTAAAATTTAAATAAAATTCAAAAAATTGTACGGTCTAGTTTAATGTTGCTAGAGTAGATCCGTTAGCGCTAAGTGGCAGCAGATTGTCAATTCTGATATATTATGTGGTCAGGTCAAGTCACATCAAGTGGTCGCGTCAATTTGTTAGGTAAGTCGCATGCACATCAGCTCATTAGAATCTGGAACCTTGCCAAATGCCACCTTTTCTGTTTGGGCGCTTTTGTTTCGGAGATGGGCACAGCCTGCCTGGCTCGCATGCCGCGTAGGGCCCGCACTGGCCAGTGGCCAGGCTCGACGCATGTCAGAGCTACTCGTTGTTCTCGTAGCATGCATACAGATACATGCTCGCTCATAAAAAAAATGATTTTGTGCATCTGCACGCTCGTCCATGCGCACACCCACGCGGTCGCACCAGCGGAGCCTGGTTCAAGGAAACGGCCGATTTCCATGTTTCACCGGAGCCTGGCCGAGGGAAGGCACGAAGCAGAAAACCAAACTCACAGAGCTTGCAGCTGGCGGGCTCAATTTTACATGTATTTTATACAGTATGACAAATTAGTACTCACAATTACCAATGAAAATTACCAAATTTTGTGTGCTTTTCGACAGTATGGAAAATTGGCCACAGTTACCAATGAAAATTACCAAATTTTGTGTGCTTTTCCACAGTATGGAAAATTGGCCATCACTACTACCAGTGAGCACTGCCAAAAAGAGAACTGGTGAAAAATCTGAAAGTCGAAACTCTGGACACGTATATTTGTCTTATTGTCTTGTCTGCATACAGTTCAGGTCTGAAAGAGAATCTAAACATCGTCAAATAGCCCTCAACTAGAATTTACATTTATGCCGATGGATGTGCTGCACGTTTGCGGTTTACAAGACCTCCCAACCATCCTCTAGATCGTCCGATGAAGAAACCAGTTGATATCCAAGATTTTCTGCGTCCTGTGATCCAGATGCCATGGCCTGATTCGTATCTGCCTGCTTCGTTGACCACCGGAGTTTCCTCGACAGGTTCCTCAAAAACATTTTCTGCAATGAGCTAGTAGTTGTTATCTCTTCAGAAACATTAGTTTAGTAATAATACAATATTACTTTCTTAAATTTTCAAGCGTGTCTATGAAATAAGCTTAAGAAATAGTAACATCAAACCAAAAGAATGGTTCTTCCTAACCAGATTTATGCAAAGTGGATGATATTATGATGTAATTCGCCACCATAATTCATTTTCCACTACCCTAACAACAGCAAAGTGTTTTTAAATATTATAGTACCTTAAATGATGCGTTTTCTGGTTGAGGGACTGGGTACACCTCAATTTTGCCATTAGCCATGTGCTTCTGACCATGCCTTAGGTCAACATCCACAGAATCAACCATGTTATCGGTCGACATACTTGGATCATCAGCACAGCTGGACACATTTGTGCTCGAGTCAGGTGAAATGCAAGTTCCTGCAGAAGAACCAATACGAAGCATAGAAACATAAATGGTCTCTGTTATGTGCAGGAGTCACTGTCATATTTCCTAACATAATTAATTAATTATCAGAATTTATTAAGGCGAACTTGTTATGTGCAGGAGTCAGGGTCATAGTATTTCCTAACATAAATGGTCAGGGAGACATGGTAGGCCTCCAAAGGGGTAGTGTGAACAACATTAATTAACAAACTATTATTGGTGGAAAGTGTGTGTAGTCCTGTTAACAAACTGCAAGCCCTGATAGCAGTAACACCTCAAATGTGAAATGAAAGACTATAGCTTGTTAGTCGGTTAGGCCAAAGGCCTGTATCAGGGCACACGGTTGGCACCCTCTGGAGGGAATCAAACAATGAAGAGTCAATCTAAGCCATTCCAATCTATAATCCCTAGCATATCAGCATTACCCCTACGGTTCATTATACTATCTAAGCAATTGTATTGAACTGTAAAACTCATATTTCCTAGCATAAATGGTCGGTATGATTATGTGGAGAAAATGGGCTGTTCATACCAAATTATTAAACACAATCCCAAGTAAAGACCATCATCATTTTACTTAAGTATAGAAGAAGTTTTGTATGTCTCATATAAAATTAGTAATACTATTTTGCTCAATTATGTCAGCCAAACTTCATTATCAAATACTATGAACTTGAGACAAATAAGAATAGTTTGCCAATGAAAACATTTTAGCTTCAAAGTGCATTTAAATATGACGGGAGAGATAATAAAACAGCAGGTCACATGTATAGTTACAAACCATGTATAGTTGATTCCACAGGGCTGTTTGCACTGTATGATACAATGTGCACTTCGGGCCTGTTTGCTTGTGTCCAACGCAGAGTTGCCTGGCAGGGCTGCAAGCAAACAGCCCTTTCATAATTTGTTGTACAATCTTCTAGCAGCGGTGCATTAAAAAAATCCGTAGAGTTTACCAGGATATCTGCGAAAATTCAGTATATTAAGACACAGTAATAAGTAAAATAAAAACGAATCATATGCCTTTGTCATTCTATGGATAAAGATAAGCTCGGGTTATAACTTATAAGCAACTTGCCTGAATGTCTAGACCAATGCAGTCCAGCTTGTTCTGTCATTTGCTCCGTGTGCAATGTGTGAGGTACATATTCATCTTGGGTTATGGTAGTGGAATCTGCCAGGACACGTACATCATTTTTTAATCAAAATAAATGTAAGACAGATTAGTGTATTTATGGCAAGTGGACAAATGTTTAAATAAGCCAGTTGTATATCTTATAAAGCACTTGCTAATTTTTTTCTCAAGTCCAGTCAAAGATGTATATATTTTTTAAGCCATTTTTAATATATTTTTTAAGATAAAATAGTCAGTATGCTTACATTTTAGCCACTTCTATCAACACTAAAAACTTACAAATATGGAAAAAGAATGGACCTTTATAACAAGCAGGGCCATCATGTGGTTTGCTAAAGCATACAACTTTGCATACTCACATCTATTCCTTTTCACCAAGTAGGACATATTGCTGTCATGCCAATTTAATTCAAGGGTATATGATTCAGAATATTTATGTTGTTATATGTATTTTTGCATTGAAGTTATTCTAAATACAAGGGGAGAGGTAACAGAACTATCAGTCACAGTTAAAAGGTGACAAGATGCAAACCATGCACTGTTACTCCAACATGGTCGCTTGCACTGTGTAATACCATTTCCTCTTCATAATTTCCACAAGAATTTTCTAGTGGTATTAATCCACTACAAACAAAAGAATCTGCCAGGATATGAAGGGACAGTAAGTAAATTGAAAAAAAAATAATGATGTGCCTTTGCCATTCTTATAGATAAGGATAAAATGAGGTTACAAGGTATTTGCCTGAATGTCCAGAACAGTTGAGTCCAACTTGCTCTGTCACTTCTGTTTCTAAAGCATGAGGTGCATGATCATCTTGAGGTATGGTGGTAAGTTCTGTCAGGTCAATTACAAAATTTTCATTAAAATTAAAACAAATATAAAGACAGATCAAAATATTGATGGAAGGTGATAATGGATGTAAGATGCCAATGATCTGGGCATATGGCTATGGAATCAAGTGTAATTTTACAAATATTTTTTAAAATCACAGTATTGTTGATATTAAAAGTTTGCAATGATCTCATGATGACACGAACCATGTGATCGCGGTGGTTTTACAGAAGTCACTGGATTCCATAAAATGACTTCCTCAGAGCTGTCTGAAGTGGAAAAAAAGAGAGGGAAAACAGTACAGAAAAATAATTAGTTAGGCAAGAAGATGCGGATAATAAAGAGAAATAAAGTGTCTATTAGAAAAATTAGTGCCATACTCACTCCATATAGGAATTAGATGACGTTTTGGACAGTGACAGGATCTCCCAAACACAACTTTGATCTCTTGTTTTTATAAAAATATTTATGGAATAATGATATATGTATACTTTTATGAAAGTATTTTTCAAGACAAATCTATTCATATAATTTTCACATTTGCAATCTCAACAACATAAAAGTTATTGATAATTTATATTCCCAATATTTGACCCAAAGCTTGTCCAAAACGTCATCTAATTCCTATATAGAGGGAGTATATTCTAGTTGTTGAGATGTCCTCAGCAAAATACAGAGATCATTTGATTCAATATGAGCTCCTTCAGATGAATTATTTTCTGGGTACACATGATTCATCAAGGATAAACATGTACCTTTTGTTGAAAATGATTCAGTTTGATGAGCATCGGTATCACAGCCAGTAGAACTGTTCTCCATGGTAATGAAGGATGCAGGAGTTGAGGGTTCAGTGTTTGGTCCAACTAGCTCCTTTTCAATAGGTGTTGGCGAAGATTCAGTGATAACATAGCAATTAGATTGATCTTTATTTGGCACCTCATCATCAGTAAAGGGACCATAAAATATTGCATGAACATCTTCAATGAATTCAACAGCCTTATCATGAGCCGAATCAAGATACTTGATCGGGAGCTGTCCATAAATGGAGAAAGTTAGTAACAAAGCATTATCAAGAAAATCCTATGTTGTGTTCGAATATCCAAATATGTGTAATCCGAAAAAATCAGGTTAAACATCAAAGTTATGAGAAGGAACTACTACTACCTCCATGAACTTTTTCACATTTTCCTCAAACCCGTTAAAATCGATGTCCATGTCGAATCCACCAATATGTGAGAAGTCAATATAATCTGAATCAATGCTTCTCGCCATTAGCTTTTTTCTTTCTTTTGTCAACAAAATGGTGGAAATATCCTGTTTCAGATCACATTGAAAATTCAGTATTAAGTACTTGTCAGTATAACATACAGTTCTAATTGTAGCAAGTATAAACTTCTACCAGGTTCTAGGAATAAGCTTGATAGCAATCCAGACATCTGATTCAGACAAGCTCAGGAACTGTAGATGTACTTGTTTTGCATTGAACTATTCACTGGCAATGAGTGGTAAATGCTAGTTTACTATACATAATCTGATCTTTCAGACAAGTTGTACTATAGTCCCTAGCTGAATTTAGCTAAGTGTGGTACTTGTCATTAACACAACCTACAGTGGACAGTTCTGCTGAAACAAAGTTTGATGAGACTTAAGAGTGAGCAGAAAAGGATTGATTTTTATCATCGAACCGTTGGTGAAACCTCAGGCAGATTACTTAAACGAGCAATGATTATCTGATCCCCTCTCCAATCGAGCCCAAAATTAAGTAGTGAACTTCTTCACAAAAAAAAAGTAGTGATCTACTAGCATCCAAGCACCCAACCAAACGAATAATCGAACGAAAGCATAGTCCTTACAGAACCCCAGTAAAAGAGCATCATACTGTCCTAAAACTAAAAGGAGCCGAACTTGGTGGAAACTAACAAGAGATGAACCTAGTCGCGCCGTCGGATTAAACCAACGTCAGAATCGCAGCGACGACAAATAACCAATCCAACGAGAACGAAAAGCGCTCGCTTGTGGAATAGATGCAGGGGTACAAAAAGAAATAACTGAAATCCGCACCTTCCGTCGCCGGCCGCTGGCGACGACTGAGCTCGCAAAGCCGCCGTCTAGCCTTTTCGGGGAAGAAAGAAGAAAAAACAACAAACGAAGCGGGGCCGCTAGGGAGCTGAGTGGATTGTAGTAAAAAAAGTGGCCAACGCGAATCTTTTGGTGCACGAACTCCTCTCCCGGGCCTGACGCTTGTGCGGCCGCAGTTGGTGTTGTAGTTTCAGAGGCGAACAGAACGCACTCCTGAAATCTTGTCAAATTAATTAATGCCGGTCGGTTATTTTGTAGGGCTATGATTAATCCAGTGATCTCTGGGTCCGATCTGCGCCGTTGGGTTAGGACTCGTCGTACCAGAACTTGTAACCCCCGTTTAGGAGAGGGACACAAACTCTGTTTTCTCCCTTTTACGAGTAATAAGAAAAGGACCCATGTGATGGTAACAACCCTATTTGTATCTCTAAATAAATTTATTAAAACCTAGATTCAAAGATCTTTTTAAGGATAATAATTATAGACCATGAATATTAATAGTTTTAAATTTATATTTAGTCAAAATTATTTCTCAAAAGCGAAAACAAAAGATATATAGAGATAGGGAATGTATATTCAGTAATACATGAGCACATTTTCTTTCTTCTGGTGTTTCAAGAAAAGTTTCTGGTGCCTGATTCTAGTTCTAGGAGTCTCAACAGAACTTTGTGACTACTACTAGGTGGCCACACAAGCGATGCTTTTTCCGAAAGAGAAGGGTGACGAAAATGACGAGTACTTTAAAAGGATATAGAAGGAAGGCGAGTGATCTCGGCCTGCAAAGAGACGCCCTGGCACACGACACGTTTGGAATGGTGCCAGGAGAGACGCCTTCCAGGCCTTTTTGGCCTTGGCCCCTCGTTGATACCAGACCAAATTATGCCTGGCTTCATCTTGTCTGGCCACAGTTTCACTGGAGAAAACTTGGCGTACAAGTGCTAAGCTTACATCAGCAATGCAGAGAGCATCAAGTATATCCAATTAACCATTATCCTGAACATAATAGCTGATATATGAACAACCGAGTGAATAACAAATTAAACATGGGAAGGAAAAGGCACTGAATCGAGAAACAGAATGATCCACATATATAACAAGTTATTTTTTCACTTTTACCCTAGCCTGAGGCTGAAACCATGTCTCATGCACTGTGCCCCGCCAACAGCTATGAACCACAAACAGTTCCACATGCTACCCACAGGGACATAGCTTTACCTAACACGAAAACTATAATTATTACGGCAATATAAGTGAGGAAGAACTCTAGAGACCTATGGCTCAACAGTCGTCACTTGCTGCCATTCGCCATCCACAGCTTCCTTCCACAGGGTCACATTGTTGTTGCCATCAGACACGGCCAGTATGTTCCCAGTCAGTGACCAGGACAGCCTCCACACAGGGGTTCTGAAATCATACAGCACCCGGCCTTCCCACTGCTCGCCTTCTTTTGCCGCTGTCCAGATAACGACTGTTCCATCCTGAGAGGCGCTGGCGATGGTGGACTTTGGAAGGCCCAAGTTTGGGGCCCACGCAACATCTCTCACCCAGTCCTTGTGCATCTGTAGAGCAGGGAAACAGTCCATCCGCCAACTCCCATTGTTGAGCTTCCACACCTTCACCGTGTTGTCGCAGCCACCAGAGGCAAGTTTCTGAACATACTCAAACTGACCAGAAGATCCTGCACTGATTAGAGCTCCCGGTGCCATTGCTGGAGCCCAAGAAACTGAGGTCACACCAACTGGATGAGCCTGATCAATACGTGTGGTGTCCCAGCCTCCATCAGAACGAGCAGTGAAGACTGAAATGTTCCCATCTGATGAACCACAAGCCAAGCATAGACCCAGCTCATGAGGCGCCCATGTGATGGAATTCACGGAGGACTTGTGCTCAGCAAAGGTGTGTACCAGCGCCCATTCATCAGGCTTGCTTCCTTCCTTCCATATGATCACCCGGCCATCATAGCTGCAGGATGCGAGCATGGAACCAAACTTGGGATGAACCCATGCAACTTGCCATACTGGGCCCTGGTGTCCACTCAAAGTTGCAAGCTGCTGGTGCGAGTTTCCACTTACGCCAATGATCTTTATTGTGTTATCAGGAGGCTGTAGCTAGGCGCTTGCCATAGTAATCCATGGCGATATCATGCACCACATCTTGGTGCCCAGTCTCGATCTTATGGGGCGGCATTGTTCCAATGATCTAACTTTAACTTAACAATATGACTCTGTGTTCACCACTTCAGTCTCCTATTATATTAAAAAGTGAGGATTATCAGATCAAAGATAAATCAAAGAATAACGTAACTACATAAGGTACACGCTCTTAGCTGAAAAGATGAGGCCAAATTATACATCATATATTCATATGGAGTTGATAGTACAGCATATTGCAACCACAACAACATCAATATAGAACAATGCTGGTCTACACAATAGCATGTTTGTGTGTGTTTTCCACAGTTGGGCTAAATTCATCATTCGCCAGATTACATACTAAAACATAGGATGGTTGAGGATACACCACTGAACAATTGTATATCTATTGCGGCAGCAGCATTTGCCAGATTACATACTAAAACATAGGATGGTTTAGGATACACCACTGAACAATTGTATATCTATTGCAGCATCAAAAAAAATGTATATCAAGCTCAGAATACTGGCACCAATCCACCATGTTAGCAAGGTTCATGAATGGTGATGGGAACTTATTTTTGGAAGAAAAGTAGGAAAACACACTACAGCATATATGCCTAAAATGCAGCAAAAACATTTGGCATAATAACATGGTTTAAACTTTTTAGATTGCAACCCTCTCAAAACCGCTTGTATTCACATTAAAAAAAATCAGAAATAGACCAAAAAGGGCTTAAACAAACTTCAACAACCGACATAGGGGGCATCCTGAGAGGAAATGAGAAGACATATAGTCCAGCATATACACACAAAATGCAGTACATCGCATCTGGTATGATAATGCCTTTTCCACTTGTTTGGAACTTTCAAACATTCTCCACATCTGACACAAGGGCACGCTGAGCAGAAAGCTGCACAAGCAGAGAGCTTGAAGCAAAAATAAATGCAGATAGTGGCTTTACTTACTACTACCTCCATCCAGAAACGAATGCAATTCTAGCATAGTATCATGGTGTTTAGTATCTTAAGTTTAACCAATTATAGATAAAAAGATATCAATATTTATGATATAAAATAAACACCATTAGATTGATTACAAAATGTAGTTTCTTAATAAATTACTAATTTGGAGCCATAAATGTGAATAGTATTCTCTAAAAATATGGTCAAACCTGAAATACCATTAGATATCAATAGTTGCATTCTTTTCTGGACAAAGAGATCTGGGCTACCATAGAATCAGGGTTCCAAAAATCGGCGCTAAGTGCAAGCTTCAGCCCGCTGAATCCCTAAGCGGACAGGCAACGATTCGCTTTGGGGCATAAGCGCTCTCAAAGCGGCGCGACCGCCTTGGTGGAGCAGCGGCTGCTAGCTCTCGCCTTCGCGAGGGCGCGAGGCGGAGCCGCTGACGACGACGCCGAGCCTGGGCCTGCCCCGCCCCCGTCGCCTGCGTGGGGGGGTTAGGGGGGGGGGGGGGGGGGGGGGAGGGGACGGAACACGGAAGATGGAGCGCCGGCGCTGCGAGGAAGATCGGCCCCGTTGGGTTCACAGCAACCAGCTCCACCGACGAATCTCCGCAGAACGCGCTGAGAGAGAGCTGCGAGAGATGGAGGAGCTTAAAAAAAAGTAGATCTCACCGGCTCCTTCTCCCTTCTCACGCGGGATGGAGGCCGCTGCCCCTGATTCCACGTGCTGCGGCTCCTCCCTCCCTCCTCACGCGTAGCCGGCGACGGAGAAGAAGCCTAGGCGGCCTGAAACGACGGAGGGAGGCGGGGCGGCGATGAGAGGCGAGACGGCGCGGGAGAGGCGGATGCGACGGCGGCGCGACGGGAAGTGTGGGGCTGTGGTGGTAGTCCGAGCGGGAGCGGTGGGACGATGGATCCGGGTGCTTTGGACGTCCGGATCGGTTCCGTTTCTCTTTCTCCTGTCCTGTGAAACACCAGAATCGGAGCCAGACGGTTTTTTTTTTTTCGAATTCGTTTCTAAGGAGAAACGGCTGGAAACGTTACGTAATTTTTTCCTACACTTGTGAAACGGCTGGAACCCCGAACCCAGGTTCGCCTGATTCGGTTCCGAGCCTCTCCTCTGTATTTAACGTTAAATCCAGATTTCAGTGGACTGTTTAGTTTGTAGTCTCGGTTGCATAGTACCGATCATTTTTTTCTTGTTATTTTTTTAAATAGAACAAATTAAAATATGTTGCTTTCAAGTTATTTCTTGATCACAAAAAGTTCTAGCTTTTTTTAAGTATATTTTTATTTATATAATTTTTTTATGAATTTTTTTTCGTTTGCCAGGATAATCTAGCCCTTCAGCCAAACGGTTTTACAAAGCGATTCTGATTCAATGTCTGAAACGTCTCTACGAGAATCCAGATCCCTACCAAACAGACCCTTAGTGTCGGTGTTTCGATCCAGGGGGTCGATCACCAACTAGTAAATTTATATATTGCGTGCTCCCTCTCCCAGATGTGATGTAAGAAGAACACAGAGTTTATCCTGGTTCGGGCAAAGAAGGCCCTACGTCAAGCAAGAGGAGAGGGTATTGTATTATCTCGCACCGAAGTGCTCGTACAGGGGGAGTACAAGCTGGTTTACACGGGGGTGCTCGGAGTGAGCTGAGGCCTAGGACTAGCAGGGTTACCCTAGGTGAGTCGGTTGATTGCTTGAGATGTTGATCAAGCCATCACTGGATTGTATTGTGTTCGGAGGTGGCACTCTGTTGTGTATGCTAGTGGGTTTGTGGAGAGTGCTAGTGGGTGTTGTTTAGACGACAGCAAGTGTGAGCGGATGTCTTGCTGTTGTGCTCTGATGTGTGAGGTTATGCCCATGTTCTGTGTCCCGATGCCCTCCCTACTATCCCAGCGTCCCCTTTTATAGACCAAGGGGAGACCTGAGAGTACAAAGGTCCTAAACTGTAGCGGCATGGGAGGCGTGTCCATGGCGCCATGCTTGCGGTGGGACGTCGATCGCTATAGCGGTATGGCCTTCCGGTCCTTCCGGTGCTTCAGGGCATGGTGATAGCGGACTGGACGCTGCCGAACGTCATGGTGTAGGACGATCGGCCTCCAGTGGATGGGTACGAGCTCTGCGGCCGATGCGGAGCGGATAGGACGGGTCCCATGCCCGAGTGGTTGGAGGTGACGGTCGAGCCCCCGGGTCGAGGAGCGTCGAGGCCTGCGTGACCCTGACGCGCCCCTGTAAACACGGTCGAGGGTTGTTCCGTTCATGGCTCGAGGGGGTGCCTTTGGGTTCTGTACTTGTGACATGGTTACAGTGGCCGCACGATCGTCGGAGAGCCTGAGTATGGGCGACGAGTTGATAGATTTTACCATGGTAGTGGCCGCCCATGGCGTTAGGCGGGAGCAGGTAGGCGCATTGGATTCCTTTTACCCCATATTGGGAGTGGGTGAGTCGATCGAGCCTCCTGCTCGCGGGTCGTTCGATCGACCCCCTGTCCGTCATTCGAGGGGTCGAGGTCGAGGGTCGATCGATCGACCCTCCTTCCGTCGTCCGAGGGGTCGAGGCAGAGGGTCGTTTGATCGATCCCCCTTCCGTTGTCCGAGGGGTCAAGGCAGAGGGTCGTTCGATCGATCCCCCTTCCGTTGTTCGAGGGATCGAGGTCGAGGGGGATCCTGCCTTCTGTCCCCATGGTAATGGGCCGGCCCATGACTGATCATGTTTGATGGGGAGGTAGGCCCCTGCTTGATGGGTCTTCCCTTATAGGTTGGATGGCTTTTGGATTTTGCCTGAATATTAAGCACTAAATCGCCAGAGATTAGGGTACCCCTTACCTTTGTACCCGACAGTAGCCCCCGAGCCTCTATGTGGATAAGGTGAATCCGTATAGAGGTTGTTGCTGATGATATGTGGGGTTTGTTAACATGAAGTGGAGTTGAAGTACCTAGTCTCGAGGCGCAGGGTTTTGTTATGTTATCTCGTTGTGGGGGGCGCGCGAGCGTCCCCCGCGGGGGTAGCCCCCGAGGCCCCAGAGGAGTGATTAAGAATTCCTCTGGGGGCTTTTGATTTGTGTCTTATCGAGGGGGATTGGTATTAACTGGAGTCATAGTGCCCCATCGAGGGGTCAACTCTGTCTGCCAGGCTCCGAGTGTTTTCGACCCTCTTTCGTCGAGGGGTGTCGTGCGTAGTCTAGCCCTCGAGTCTCGTGTGGCTGGGCTTTTTCTACCTCATAGCGTCCGTCCCACGGGTCCTTACGCTCGGATTGTGGGGCGAAGAGTATCGTGCTATCCTCGTTCGGACGGGCCTCGAAGTCCTCAGTGAGCTGGTAACGGGGAGATCCAAGTGAGAACTCGTGCCCCCTTTGACAGGGGTCGACAGAAGCCCTGAGGCGTCCTCATTAAGCAAAACCGTGTGGATTACCTAGGTGCCAACTCTGTTCGATGAGAGTCGGTGGCTCGATGCCTCCCATCGTAGGGATCCTTGGGTATTCTCTGGTTATGCCTTGGATATGTCCCGGAGGGACTCGAGAGTTCGTTCTCGAGTTGGGCTTCGTACTGGCTCCCCCTGGGTCATCCCTGACTCGGGCACTCGAGGGCGGCTGTCGAACCCTGTTCGAGGGCCAGCCTTCGCCCCCTCGAGATTTGGGGGTGGACCGGAGTCCGTTTTACTTCCCTAGGAAGGAACTGCTCGAGAGCGGTTGTCGAAACCCTTTTGAGGGCCAGCCTTCGCTCCCTCGAGAGTTCGATGGACGGGTCGACGTCCGTTGCTTACCTCCGAAGACAACGCCCATCATTGCCCGTCGTCCGCCGTAAGCACGCCTTTTTAGAGGGTGTCCGTTCGACTGCAACCGTTGCAAGCGTAGGGTGCGGCGAGGAGTGCGGTGACGTGACAGGTGCGCCTTATCCTATGGAATCTGAGGGGGCTGTAGGTAGGTGCATTAAATGCAGAGATTTACCTGCCTTTTCGATGGATCTGCCCCTTCGCTTCCCGCTATAAATACTGAGAGTGGGAGGGTCGGCTCGCTCACGCTTGTCATTGCCTTCCTTGCCTCCTTCCTCTTGCCATTGTTTTTGTCGCCCTCTGAGCCCGGTCTCTGCGCGCACGAGTGAGGAGAGAAAGGATTGGGAACGCATCTTTAACCTCTGCATCCGAGCACATCCGCTTCTCCGCTGCCATGGCCAACTACACCCTGCGCGGCCCCGACGCTTAGCTCCCTTCGACGGCGACCGTGGAGCGGCTGGGAGATCTGGTGGAGAGCGGCCTTCTCCGGCCTGTCACTTCGGTGGACCGACCGGAGTGGATGGTTCCGCCAGAGTCGGATCACCAGCCCAACCCACCGGAAGGTTACGTGGTTAGCTTCGAGGCTTTCCACCGGGCGGGGCTGGGATCCCCCCCCCAACCGTCTCTTGCAGGGGACCCTCTATCATTACGGCGTGGAGCTCCAACACCTCTCCCCCAACGGCGTCTCCCACGCGGCGGTCTTCACCGCCGTGTGCGAGGGGTACCTGGAGATGGAGCCCCACGGGGAGCTGTGGCTCCACCTGTTCAAGGCGGGTCTGTTCCATGCTCCGGCCGAGACCGGCCGTCGGAGGATGGTCCAGGCGGGGTGTTGCAGCATCGGCCTCAAGAGGCCAGAGGACTGGATCTCAATGAAGATCAAGTAGAGCCACTCGGGGTGGCACTCCGGGTGGTTCTACCTGAGGAACGACGATGACTTGCTTCCCCCTTACACCGGGAAGACAATCGAGTCGAAACCCTTCAACTGGAAGCACGGCCTCGCAAAGAATCACCAGAGTCGCCTCGAGCATCTGCTCGACGCGATCGCCCGTCTAAGGCGGGAGGGGCTTACAGCGGCGATCGTCGCGTTGGCCTTCCACCAGCAGCGAGTCATGCCGCTGATGGCTCATCCGTTACGCCTCGACGAGATGCGCCCGAGGGTGGATCTCACAGGGTGCCGTCCCGTGGGGGACGAGCTGCCCCTCGAGAGGGTGGTCCGTCGAGTGTGCACCTCCTTCGCCGGCGCGTTCGAGGAGGAGCACGTCGCCAGCATCCCCATGGTGCCGGACAAGGGCCACGTCCAGCTGGTACGACACCTCTTTCTCTGTCAATGCCCTCTTGTCCGTATCGTTTGTCTCCTTTGTCTGCCTCCTAATCGCCTTGTGTTCCTCAGGGGAACGTCGTCTTCCGGAAGTCGCTGCCACCGGTGAAGGAGGAGCGGAACGACTCCCAGGTGAGACGCTTTCAGGCCGAGCAAGACAAAAGAGACAAAGATAAGGCCAAGAAGGAGAGGGGCGCACGGCAGAGGCAAGCCGGCCTCCCGAGGAGGAGTCCCCCTCTGAGGAGGATGAGGATGAGGGGTCGAGTAGTGACGAGGTTATTAAGAACAATGGCATGGCATAGTGATATCGGGTTAGGCCTATCGCTTTTGACCTGATGGGTATTCTCCTTATGCAGGGAGAGGAGCAGAAGGAGGAGGTCGAGCCGCGGCGAGGGCTCGAGGAAGAAAGAGCGGCGCCCAAGCGGCAAAGGGCGACCGCCAGTAGCGGAGGAGAAGGGGGGTCGATGTCGAGGTCTGCCCCGACTACCGGAATCGAGTCGCGGGGTGAGCACCCTGCGGCTCCTCACAGTGAAGCGGCACGGCGAACGCGTAGCCGTTCGTCGCGGTCCTCGTCGAGGGGTGGGTCGAGCACGCCGTTGGTGGGTACTCGGCCGAGTGCACGGGCTTCGGGCCCGTTGGCCCTGGAGGAGCCCAGGGCTGCGGCGACGAGGAAGCTGTCGACCCCTGCCCCCACCGCGGCCAGTACTGGAGGGAGAAGCGGCCCCTGGGGTGCCTTGCAGAAGCCCCCAAGCGGCTCGAGGCCCGCTGATCGGGCCCCCCTGATTTCGCTGGGGTAAGTTGCTTCCCCTTTGATCCCGAATTTCCTTTGCGTTGGTTACAATTTGCGCTTACCGTTGCGCATGCGTTCCTTTTTCAGGGTGAAGCGCTCGTTGGAGGCCGCGTCCCCCACCCCGTCCAAGAAGCTGAGGGTGGAGGCTGCGGCTAAGATGGCGGTCAAGGCCGTCCCTGCTGCCCTGTCCCCCTCGACCCCCGCCCCGGGTGCGAAATGGGCGGCCAGGGCGCGGGAGGCGATGGAGCGTGGGCAGGCGTAGTCTGCCGCAGAGCGAGCTTGGGCGGCGGAAGAGGCAGGTCGATCCGCCGCGTCAACTGGATCTACCGGTCAGGCGGGCGAGGCTGTGCTCACTGCCTCGTCGGAGGGGGGTGCGCCGGCGGCCTCGGAAGGCGAGGGACCGACATCAGCAGTGCCCGCGGTGGAGGGGGCCAAGCCCCAAACCTCCGTAGAGATGGAGGTGGTTGACCTGACCGCCATCGGTGAAGAGGAGACGCCCGAGCAGCCGGCGCCATCGCGGTGGCCCGAATGCCTCGTGTCGCTGGAGGCGCGCCAGCGGCTCGAGCGTGAGGAGAAGGCGCGGCAAGAGGGAGATGTGCATCTGAGCCCTCCTCCCCCGCAGTCGGCGTTGTCCGAGGAGGAGGGTTGCGCCACGACTCTGGCCCTCGTGGCGCCCGCAGCCTCTTCGTCGAGCGACAGAGCGGTCGTCGCTGCGCTGGAGGTGCCGCCATCGGTAAAGACCCCTGTCGAGGGGGCCTCGGCGCCGACCCACCAGCCTGCGGCAGAGACGGCGACGATGACGGAGACGGCGGTGGAGATGGTGGTGGTGACGGAGACAGTGGCGGCCCTCCGACCCGAGCCGGAAGGGACCGCTGCGGCGTTGGAGGGAAGCGGCGCACCGGACGTAGTCATGTCCGAGGCAGCTGCTCGGCCTCGCCTCGAGGTCGGGCAGCCATCTTCTCAAGGTGCTCCGCCCCCTGGCTTGGTTGAGGTGGAGGGAGGGGATGTGCTGCCGGATTGTGGCGAGCCCATCGCGCTTGAAGCTAACATGCATTTCCTTTACCGCCCAGGACTGTTCCCGCAGTGGGGGCTTCCTCCACCTCGAAGCGATGACCCGGAGGGGTCGATGGCGGCCTTACAAGACCGCTTCGAGGCCAGGATCGCCCAGCTCGAGGGGGTGATCTACTTCCCAAAACCTCGCAGAACGGGTGATGGCCCACGGGGGTACCCTTGAGATGGGTCAGTCCATCATGGAAGAGGTGAAGGGGAGGGTCGACCGCTCCAGAGATCTCTGGGGGCAAGAGGTGCTCGAGCTGCCCGACCCTAGAGACCCAGGGTGCACCTTCTTCAAGCTCGATGATCAAGCCGAGCTCGGAGAGTGGGAGCACCTGGAGGAGTTTCGGGCGTGGCTCAACCACGTGATGCGCGTGGCGGTGGGAGTCGCATCCGAGGATATGTACAAAGGGATGATGGTAAGTTTTGTCCTCTCCCTATAACTTATCTTGGTTATCCTGGCGTCCCTTTTTCTGACCTTTCCTTATTATCTTTGGTAGGCGCTGAGGGCGAGGTCACACGACAAGTCCCAGTTCATCCTGCGGTCGCGGGAGCAGTGGAGCCAGCTCCCCGTCCTCCATGCGTCAAAGGAGAAGGCGGAAGCCGAAGCCACCCAGGCGAGGGCCGAGGTGGTCACCGCTCGGTCGAGGGCCGGGGCTGCCCTCAAGGAGGCTGCTGAGGCTGGGCAGGAACGGGACGCCGCCCGGGAGACCCAGCGTAAAGCTGAGGAGGAGGCCACCAAGCTGAGGGAGGAGCTGGCTCGAGCGGCGGAGCGTGTCCGGCTGCTCGAGGCCAACCTGGAGCAGGCGGGCGTCGACCGCGCCTCTCTCTAAGGGCGAGTCCGAGAGCTCCAGTAGGACGTCGACGCCGTCTCCCGTGACCGCGACGCGCTGAACGTCGCGGAGCAGAAGGCTCGGGCCCAGATCGCCACTCTAGAGGAGGCGGTGGCGGCCAAGACGAGGACCCTCGATGGCACCGACAAGCTTATCGAGGAGCTCCGGGTTGAGAAGAGTGACCAAGCTGCGGCCCTTGTCGACGCCGGCCACCGACTGCAAGAGATTGAGAAGGCCTACGTCACCCTAGAGACGCGCGCCCAAGGTGAGTTTTTTAGAAACATTATTGAGCTTGCTTGGTCTCGACCCTTCCCCTGTTTTTTTGTTTTGACGGGATTCTCTATTTGTTCCGGAAGTCCTCGAGGAAGACAAGGCCCGAGCCCATGAGGATCTAACTAGTCTCCAGAACCTCCACTGGGCGGAGGTGACGCTGGACAAGAGGCTCGAGGACACCATCTCCACCTTCTGCGATGGCATGGGGGTCGAGCCCGAGCTGGCGGTTGCGGGTGACGTGCGCGGGGACTCCCTTGTGCGCCGCTTCTTCGCCACGACTCGTGATATGACAGAGCAGGTTCGTGCTACTCTTCATATAGGCGTGAAGCGGACACTCGCGGTTGTCCGCTCGGGCTACGCCTACGACCTCAGCGTCGTCGCCCGCGGCTTCGTCGTCGACCCGGAGCTAAAGGATGAAGAAAACATGGTGAGATGCCACGAGCTTATCGACGCCGCAGAGGTGCCTGGTGGTGAGCTGGTGAAACTCTTCGAGACTGAGGTGCTTCCCTCTACGGACGGTGATGGCGACGGGAGCAATTGAGACCTGTGAGCCAAATCTGAACAAGAAGGTCCATGTAATAGATTAGTTTTTGTGACAGGTTGATGTCGAGCCCCTGGGGACTTCAAAACCTTAATGCGTTTTATTCGGGATGCATCTGGGTGTTTTTATTTCTCGAGCCATCTTTATTTCTCTTTGCCTAAGTTGTTGCTTTGGACTAAGTGTTCGATGCGCGCTCGTATCCCTCGAGGGGGGAAGCGAGTGGGGGTACCATAGCCCGGAGGCGTAGGAGAGCCCCGTCTCGATGGCCCTCGACCCTTAGGGAGTTCGAGGCATTTTTTACTTAGTTACAGAGTGTACTCGGGGCAAAGATGGAAAGAGAAGCGTTGAGTTTCGAAAAAACGTTCGGGGTTTTAAGGGACTTAGGGAGGGGGGGTCCCCCCCCTGTCAGCCCCCGAGGGAGGCTTGACTTTGCAGGAGCAGAGTTGAGGCTACCTCAGAGTCATGAACGAACGTGAAATGTATTTCGAGAACATTTTATTCATTCATGATGCGATAAATGTACATAATGCAGAAAATGTACAAGGCCTCGAGGCCCTAGGGGTAAAAGCGACGTAGTTGTTCGATGTTCTATGCGTTGGTGAAGATCTCGCCCTTGCTGTTCTTCAGCTTGTACGTCCCTGGCTTTAGCACCTCTGCCACGATGAAGGGTCCTTCCCAAGGTGGCGTCAGCTTGTGACGCCCCTTGTTGCTTTGTCGGCGGCGCAGTACGAGGTCGCCGACGTCGAGGTCCCTTTTGCGTACGTGTTTGTCATGGTAGCGCCACAGTGTGTGCTGGTACCTTGCTGACTTGAAGAGGGCCATGTCCCGGGCTTCCTCGAGTTGGTCGAGGGAGTCCTCTCGGGCTGCTGCGTTGGCTTGCTCGTTGTAGGCCATTAATCGGGGACCCGTACTCGAGGTCAGTGGGGAGGACGGCCTCGGACCCATGACCAAGAAAAACGAGGAGAACCCTGTGGCTCGACTTGGCGTCGTTCTGAGACTCCATAGGACAGAGGGCAACTCATCCACCCATCTCTTGCCGTGTTTGTTTAGTTGGTCGAAGATCCTTGGCTTGAGGCCCTGCAAAACCATGCCATTGGCACACTTGACCTGGTCGTTAGTTCGAGGGTGGGCAACTGCAGACCAGTTCAGCTTGATGTTGTGGTGGTCACAGAAGTCCAGAAACTTTTGGCCGGTGAACTGCGTGTCGTTGTCAGTAATGATGACATTGGGGACCCCGAAGCGATGGATGATATCCGTGAAGAACAACACGGCTTGTCGAGATTGAATGTTGGTGATGGGTCGAGCCTCGATCCACTTTGAGAACTTGTCTATGGCCACGAGGAGGTGGGTGAAGCCGCCTTTTGCTTTCTTTAAGGGGTCGACCATGTCGAGCCCCCATACTGCGAATGGCCAAGTTATGGGTATCATCTGAAGAGCTTGGGTCGGGAGGTGGGTCTGCCTGGCGTAGAATTGGCATCCCTTGCAAGATCGAACAAGTTTGGTAGCATCGGCGACAGCTGTCGTCCAGTAGAAGCCTTGTCGAAAGGCGTTTCCTACCAGAGTTCTTGGCGCCGCGTGGTGGCCACAAGCCCCCGAGTGTAAGTCCTTTAGCAGTGCCCTCCCCTCCTCGAGGGTGAGGCATCGTTGAAGCACACCAGTAGGGCTACGCCGATACAGCTCGCGGCCATCTCCGTACAAGACGTAGGTTTTGGCGCGTCGGGCTATGCGTCGGGCTTCGGTGCGGTCCTTTGGGAGCTCGTCTCGTATCAAATACTCGAGGTAGGGCGTGGGCCAGTCCGTCGTGGGGGTTTGGGTCGCGGTTGTTTCGTCGATCTCCATGACCTCTTCCCCGTTCGAGGGGGGAGCGGTCGAGGGGGAGGGTTCGACCCCTTGCTCGAGGGCGGGAGCCCTCGAGCCTAGGTCGACAGACGGCTTGTGAAGGTCCCTTGAGAAGACGTCGGGAGGGACCATGCCTCGAGTGGATGCGATTTTGGCTAGCTCATCAGCGGCTTCGTTGTGCCGGCAGGCGACGTGGTTGAGCTCGAGGCCGTAGAATTTGTCCTCAAGCTTGCGGACCTCCTTGCAGTAGGCTTCCATCTTGGGGTCGTGGCAGCTCGAGCCTTTCATCACTTGGTCGATTACCAACTGCGAGTCCCCTCAAGCATCGAGGCGTCGAACCCCGAGCTCGATGGCGATGCGCAGATCGTTGACGAGGACCTCGTACTCGTCTACGTTGTTGCAGGCGGGGAAGTGGATGCGGATGACATAGTGTATGTGGACCCCTGAGGGAGATATGAACAACAATCCGGTGCCTGCCCCCGTCTTCATCAACGATCCGTCGAAGTACATGGTCCAAAGCTTGGTCTGAACTTGCGCCAGGGGTAGTTGGGTGTCGGTCCATTCTGCAATGAAATCTGCCAATACCTGCGACTTGATGGCCTTCCGAGGGGTGTAGGAGAGAGTTTCTCCCATGATCTCGACCGACCACTTGGCGATTCTTCCTGATGCCTCCCGGTTTTGGATTATCTCCCCGAGAGGGAAAGACGAGACTACAGTTATCGGGTGGCCTACGAAATAATTCTTGAGTTTTCGTCGAGTAAGAACGACGGCGTACAACAGCTTCTGAATGTGGGGGTATCTCACTTTGGTTTCTGAGAGCACCTCACTTATGAAGTAGACGGACCTCTACACCAGCAGGGAGTGTCCCTCCTCCGCCCTCTCGACTACTATAACCGCGCTGACAACCTGGGTAGTTGCAGCGACATAGAGCAAGAGGGGCTCGGCCGGGCTTGGGGGGCACCAAGACAGGTGGTGAGGTGAGCAAGGCTTTAAGCTTGGAGAGCGACTCCTCAGCCTCGACGGTCCATGTGAAGTGCTCTGTTTTCTTAAGGAGGCGATAAAGGGGAAGTGCTTTCTCCCCGAGCCGCGAGATGAACTGGTTGAGGGCAGCAAGGCACCCTGTGACCCTTTGTACGCCCTTAAGATCCTTGATCGGGCCCATCCTAGTGATCGCGGTTACCTTCTCAGGGTTGGTCTCGATCCCGCGTTGGGAGACTATGTACCATATGAGCATGCCTCGAGGAACCCCGAAGACACACTTCTCAGGATTTAGCTTTATATGATTTGCCCTGAGGCACCCGAACACGATCTCAAGGTCCCCGACCAGGTTCCCGACTTTTTTGGATTTGACCACGATGTCATCGACGTAGGCCTCGACGGTCGGCCCTATATGCTTTCCAAAGACATGGAGCATGCATCGTTGGTATGTGGCTCCGGCGTTTCGCAAACCGAATGGCATCGTGAGGTAGCAAAACATGCCAAAGGGGTGATGAAGGAAGTCGCGAGCTGATCAGACCCCTTCATCTTTATTTGGTGATAGCCAGAATATGCATCGAGAAAGCAAAGAGTTTCACATCCCGCAGTGGAATCTATTATTTGATCAATACGTGGTAATGGAAAAGGAACCTTAGGACATGCTTTATTTAAACTAGTATAATCTACGCACATTCTATCCTTTCCATTCTTTTTCTTAACAAGCACAGGATTTGCTAACCACTTAGGATGATGAACCTCCTTGATGAATCCGGCCTCCTCTCCCCGATGATTCTGCGCTTCTCCTCGTCGAAGCGGTGCAGCCGTTGCTTCACCGGTTTGGATCTGGCTCGGATGTTCAAGGAGTGCTCGGCGACTTCCCTTGGAATGCCCGGCATATCCGAGGGACTCCACACGAACATGTCAGTATTTGCACGGAGAAAGTCGACGAGCACGGCTTCCTATTTGGGCTAGAGGGAGGCGCTGATCGTCAGCACCTTCCCATCTGCGTGGCTGGGGTCGAGCGGGATGGTCTTGGTGTCCTCCGCAGGCTCGAAGTTGCCGACGCGCCGTTTAGGGTCAGGGATCTCCTTGGAGAAGTCGTCGAGGGCTGCGAGGATGGCCGATTCCTCGACCGCCTCGGCGCTTTCCATGCACTCGACGTCGCAGTCATAGGCGTGCTCGTAGGAGGTGTTGACGGTGATGACACCCTTGGGCCCTGGCATCTTCAGCTTGAGGTAGGTGTAGTTCGAGATCGCCATGAACTTGGCGTATCCAGGTCGACCGATGATGGCGTGGTAGGTGTCGTGGAATCCAACCACGTCAAAGGTCAGGTATTCCCTCCTGAAGTTCGAGGGGGTACCGAAGCAGACAGGCAGCTCAACGCGGCCGATCGGGAGTGCCTTCTTTCCTGGGACGATCCCGTGGAAACCCCCCCCCCCGCGCTGGGCAGGAGCAAGGTCCTTGGGATGCCCAGGAGGTAGAGGGTCTCAGCATAGATGATGTTGAGGCTGCTGCCTCCATCCATGAGCACCTTGGTGAGGCGGGTGTTGAGTATGATGGGGTCGACGACGAGGGGGTAGACCCCTGCGTTGGGGACGTGCTCGGGGTGGTCGTCTCGATCGAAGGTGATCGGTATGTGAGACAAGTCAAGGTATCGGGGGGCCTGGGCTCGAACGGAGAAGACCTCTCGATGCTCCCTCTTGCACTGATGCGCACTGAGTCGGGTCGAGGGTCCCCCGTAGATCATGTAGCAGTCGAAAATCTCGGGGAAGCCTTCCTTCTTGTCGTCGCCCCTGTCTTGTGGGTCCTCCCTCTTATCGTCTTTCTTGAGGCCAAGAGAGTCGAAGTACTTCTTGAGCATGCGACAGTCCTCGAGACTGTGGTTAGCCACTCCCTTGTCATAAGGGCAGGGCTCCTTCAGCATCTTATCGAAGACGCCCCCCTCTAGTGGGGGACCTCGAGGCTTCTTCTGGTCAGCCGCAGCTACAAGATCGTCGGGCTCGACGTCGCGTCGACCCTGCTGGTTCTTCTTCTTATTCTTGTTGTTGTTCCTCTTGGGCCCATTGTTCGAGCCACCGGGCTCGTCTGCCTTGGCCTTCCCCTTGTCTGGGGATCCACAGAAGAACGCACCAACGACCTCTTCACCGGCTGGGTAGTTGGCGACGATGTCCATGAGCTCGTTGGCGGTCTTGGGGGTGTTGCGCCCCAGTTCCCGCACCAACTCCTTACATGTCGTCCCGGCGACGAACGCCATGATGACGTCGTGGTCGGAGATGTGGGGTAGCTCGGTACATTGCTTGGAAAACCGTCGGGTGAATTCACGGAGGGTCTCCCCTGGCTTCTGCTTGCAGCTGCGGAGATCCCAGGAATTTCCCGGTCGTACGTAGGTGCCCTTGAAGTTCCCCTCGAAGATCCTGACCAGGTCGGGCCAGCCATGAATCAAGTCTGGGGGAGTTCTTCGAGCCACCCTCGAGCGGTGTCGGAGAGGAAGAGCGGGAGCTGTCGAATGATGACGTTGTCATTGCTGGCTCCTCCTAGCTGACATGCCAACCTAAAATCAGCAAGCCAGAGCTCTGGCTTGGTCTCGCCGTTGTACTTGACCAGGTTAGAGGGTGGACGGAAACGACTAGGCAAGGCGGTCTGCCGGATCGTCCTGCTGAAGACTCGTGGCCCTGGTGGTTCCGGGGATCGACGTCGATCCTCATCGCTGTCGTAGCGCCCACCTCGATGAGCACTGTAACCGCGAGCCTCCGCATCACCGCATTGGCGTCGTTTGTTGTCGTTGATGTCGTGTCGTGCGTCACGCGGATGTCGATTGTTGAGGATGCGTTCCCGGACTGGTTGTCGCTCTGCTTGGCCCCGGGGTGCCTTGTCTTGGTGAACAGATACCTCTCGATCTTGTCGAGGGGCACGTCCTGTCGCTCGAAGGCAGCCCCCCTACACCTCGAGGCCGAGCTCTCCACCTGTTGTACGGCCGCGGTTTGGAGGAGCCCCTGGGTTTCATCTCTGATACGTCGCGCTTGAGGCGTCGATGGTGCCGACATGCCACGGAGCAGCATTGCGGCTGCCACGACATTCTGACTAGCATGGTTGTAGACGTGGCGTTCGTTTGCTCCTTCCTCGACGATCTGTTGATGGACTTCCCGGGCCCGGCCGCGGGCTCCTCCACCCTGTGGCCGCCCACGATCTCGCTCGAGGGCATGCTCGAGCTGTTGAAGTCGTAGGCGTTCCTCCTCGAGCTTGGCGAGCAGCTCTCGGACTTGCGCGATCTGGGTGTCCTGAGGTGGATCGGCTTCGTCTGGAATCGGGGGGACAGCGTCCCACGTCGGGATAGCGTTGCCCCCTCCTCCTGCAGCCGTGGCGTCGGTGGTGTCATCCTGGGATCCAACTGGTTCGATGAGGTGGAAACACTCCCGCGTGGGATCGTAATTCTCATCGGGGGAATCTGGATCGGGGCGACTCTGGTCAAAGTTGGGGAAAGATCCCCTGCACTCCTCCTTCAGTCGTTGTGTATCGTGCCCAAGGTGTAGTACCCTGGGATCAGGGCTCGTGGCGACTCCGGGCGCTCACCCGGTGGAGGGGTGGTGATGAGGTTCATTGTCGCACGTAGCAAGTTTCCTGGGGACCCGTAACGTGCCCGCATCCGCGACTCTACGAGGGCAGAAGAGAGTCTGGTGTGGTTGTAAAGCCCGTGCGAAAGTAGGTTGTGTGGTGGAACGGTCGAGTGCATTGGAGAGGCCATGGGGGCCTTCCAAGATGGTAGTATGACGAAACCAAAGTCAGGCTCGGCGAGGCGCCCCCCTCCGACTCCCAAGCGTGGGTCAAACAGGCTCCCGAAGGGAGTAACTATGTCACCAGCTGGGACCGGGGGAGTGGCGTCAGGTGTCATGTCATCTGCGCGGCGAAGGCTGCGGCGGCGTCGTTTGCGCTTCCTCCTACTCGCGGGTGAAAGGCGTGAGTGGTGGGACCGCCGTGAGGTCCTCCCTGGCCCCGGCGTACTGGAGCTGCTACTATCCACACCACCTCTGGAGAGTAGAACCATATCGTGGTCGTGGCCCAGGGACATGAACTCTAGACTCCCGAACCAAATGATGGTGGCGAATGGAAGTGGTGGGGCGGTGGATTCCATCTGGAAGAGAAATTGGGAGTTGATCGACACGCAAAGCCCCCCTACCTGGCGCGCCAACTGTCGGTGTTTCGACCCAGGGGGTCGATCATCAACTAGTAAATTTGTATATTGCGTGCTCCCTCTCCCAGATGTGATGCAAGAAGAACATAGAGTTTATCCTGGTTCGGGTAAAGAAGGCCCTACGTCCATCAAGAGGAGGGGGTACTGTATTATCTCGCACCGAAGTGCTCGTACAGGGGGGAGTACAAGCTGGTTTACACGGGGGTGCTCGGAGTGAGCTGAGGCCTAGGACTAGCAGAGCTACCCTAGGTGAGTCGGTTGATTGCTTGAGATGTTGATCAAGCCATCACTGGATTGTATTGTGTTCGGAGGTGGCACTCTGTTGCGTATGCTAGTGGGTTTGTGGAGAGTGCTAGTGGGTGTTGTTTAGACGGCAGCAAGTGTGAGCGGACGTCTTGCTGTTGTGCTCTCCCTACTATCCCAGCGTCTCCTTTTATAGACCAAGGGGAGACCTGAGAGTACAGAGGTCCTAGACTGTAGCGGCATAGGAGGCGTGTCCATGGCGCCGTGCTTGCGGTGGGACGTCGATCGCTGTAGCGGTATGGCCTTCCGGTCCTTCCGGTGCTTCAGGGCATGGTGATAGCGGACTGGACGCTGCTAAACTCATGGTGTAGGACGATCGGCCTCCAGTGGACGGGTACGAGCTCTGCAGCCGATGCGGAGCGGATAGGACGGGTCCCATGCCCGAGTGGTTGGAGGTGACGGTCGAGCCCCCGGGTCGAGGAACGTCGAGGCCTGCGTGACCCTGACGCGCCCCTGTAAACACAGTCGAGGGCTGTTCCGTTCATGGCTCGAGGGGGTGCCTTTGGGTTATGTACTTGTGACGTGGCTACAGTGGCCGCATGATCGTCGGAGAGCCCGAGTATGGGCGACGAGTTGATAGATTTGACCATGGTAGTGACCGCCCATGGCGTTAAGCGGGAGCAGGTAGGTGCATTGGATTCCTTTTACCCCATACTGGGAGTGGGTGAGTCGATCGACCCTCCTTCCGTCGTCCGAGGGGTCGACGCAGAGGGTCGTTTGATCGATCCCCCTTCCGTTGTCCGAGGGGTCGAGGCAGAGGGTCGTTCGATCGATCCCCCTTCCGTTGTTCGAGGGATCGAGGTCGAGGGGGATCCTGCCTACTGTCCCCTTGGTAATGGGTCAGCCCATGACCGGTCATGTTTGATGGGGAGGTAGGTCCCTGCTTGATGGGCCTTCCCTTATAGGTTGGATAGCTTTTGGATTTTACCTGAATATTAAGCACTAAATCGCCAGAGATTAGGGTACCCCTTACCTTTGTACCCGACACTTAGTTTCAACCAAAGTTTGGTTTATGGCTTGTTTAGTTCCATCACAAATCTAAAATCCAAAATCTTAATTATTTTGGATTCCAAAATCCAGAATACAAAATATTTCAGGGGAGTGTTTAATTCAAACTAAAGTTTGGTTTATTTTGATTCTAATGATAGGGATTGTGAGTATGGCACACAAACTAATACAAAGTTTGGTTCATTTTGGTCCAAAATATAAAAGGGAGAATGGACCTTTTTTGTCAAAAATTTTGGGTGATGTTTAGTTTCATTTTACAAAATGATGTGCCAAAACCCAAAATATTTTGGATTCTTGGAGAAACTAAACATGTCCTTATTTTGGATTCCAATGATGGGGATTGTATGGGTGGCATACAAACCAATGTAAAGTTTGGTTTATTTTGGCCTCTTGAGTCCAAAATCCAAAATGAAGAATGAACCACTTTTTGCTAAAAAATTTGGGTGGTGTTTAGTTCCATTCCGCGAAATGATGAGGTAAAAAACCTAAAATATTTTAGATTTCATGAGAAACTAAACAGGGCCTAATTAATTTGAGATCAAGATCACTTATCAGTGTTTTACGCCCTTGCATCCAGTTGACTATTAGCCTTAAAAGCATAACCAGGATTATTTCAGTTGATAATGTCAGTTTAATTTCTTTTGCTTGTATTTGGCACCTTTCCTATGCTTCAATAGGAAGGCTATCTGGTGCAGTTCAACTATGCCTGCCATCGCGCAAGCGATTATTTCGTGCATAGGTGAGTGGAATTCTAATGCCAATATTCAGTACATACACTGAAAACGTGTGTTACAATTTTGATCGATTCCAGTTGGTCTCACCATATTTTCTCTGTCCCAGCATGGTAGTACTGTTCAATGACGACATAAAGCAGAGTGTAGATATCATCTAAGTGCACTCTGCTAAGTACTCAAGGCTCCAAGTTCATCTCTTTTAGCACAAAGTATTTGGAGCCTTGAGCCAAAATAATGGTTTGTGGTTGTGGTTGCGGCCGCATGTGTAGGATACAAGATATTACTAGACTGCTTTTGTTGCACTAGCATGCCGCTTTGAAGTTAGCAAGTTATGTATCAGTGAGTTATTTTTTCCAAGAGTTTTGCAAGCGCCAAAGCAGTTCTCGGGCTTATTAGAGGATATGTGAATCAACAAGTGCTTCAGTTAAGTGGTAGGAGGTAAAGGATGTGGAGGGATTGCAGCGGCGGAGGATGGTGAACCTACCTGATTAGGTATAGTTGCCAAGCCAGCGTGTCGTCAAGTTCATGCCCAGCAACACCATGATTAACACACATTTTAAGTATTTATGACTTCACATTCTGGCAACAGTGACAATATGTCAAAAAAACAAGAATAACGATTGATAGACTTATTATCATTATCAAACAAGAATGATGCTTGTATTTGCCAGGTACCTTTGTCATGACAATATCTTCTTTTATACTGCAACATAGGAAGACATAATTTAATTTTTGGTCGGGCTATGGAGAATTATGTATAGAATTTCTACATTGAAAATAAGAAAAATTCGTTGTCATCTGAAATTATTTGTAGTTTTATGATTTTAGAATTTTAGTGTGGTATTTTTGGATGTTTAGTTTGCATAATTAATTTTCTTTGTAGTCTTAAATTTTAGTTGTCCTAGAGGAATCATGATTTAAATACAGTTGGGCCCCTTGCAATATCTGCAGTTAGCCACACACTTGTGATGTGTCAAGAAGCAGTCGTTGGTAAAGTTGACCTCGCAGCAGTAGCAAGTACCATTAGGTTGGAATTTATCGCATGTGTACTGCAAGCATACCATCAAAAGCTCGGCGTCCTTTCTCTCAACTTGTAATGGGGGCGTAGAGTTATTATTGGCAATGGTATCATCGACATCGACATACCTCTTCCTGGCATCCAATAGCTCATGAGGACGACCTGCATAATTTGATTATATTTCCATGCACCATCAAAAGCTCGTCGTCCTTTCTCTCAACTTGTAATGGGGACGTAGAGTTATTATTGGCAATGGTATCAAAGACATCGGCAGACCTCTTCCTGGCATCCAATAGCTCATGAGGATGACCTGCATAATTTGATTATATTTCCATGCTCATCATTTTAACGATGGTGAATCTAGGATTTTGTCTTAGGGTATGCCCTAAAAAAGTTCATATGAAATTTGGTAAATCCATTTAAGCAATCCGGCAATAATTGTAAAATTGACAACGTCATTTGGTATATATGCACTAAGTAACACAATAAGGCTTAAATTAATGGATTAGATTCAAACCATCCACGAAATAAAAATAGTGTAAAATAGTTCAAAAACGATATTGATAATTGAAATATAAACATAATAGAGTACCAAAGACTTATAATGTTTTTTCTTACTATTTTATTTGATGTTTCCAAAGGGACATAAATGTCTTGATTATATCATCTTCATCAACTTCAAAGAAAATATCCCGCTCAATGAAAATGACTAGATAATCATCCAAAAACTATCTCTCATCTTATTTCTTAACTTTGTTTTCACAAAAAAAACATTGCAGAAAATACTCTTTCGCCATTTTCCCGTTGCCACGGGTAGAAGCAATACCAATTTGAGGAGCTTATAAACCATATCATACTCTTTGTTCCTGCATAAATATTACAAACACAATACCAGATATTTGTGCACCCAGTGGGGAAGCAAGAGAAAATTTGAGAGTGGTGCACTTGCCTTGTGGGCGCATACACTTATGCCATGAGGAGTGCTTATATGGTGAAAAACTGATCAATATAACTGTTTAAAAAAAATAGGGGGGCATATGCACCCCTAGCCACACTATAGCTCCGCCCTTGTGTGCACCGAGGATAACCCCGGCAGCAAGAGCTGCTCCAACAACATCTGCCAGTACGACTACAAATACATTGATGTGGAGACGGTCGGCGTCCTCACCTCAGAAGCATTCACATTCAACGTAAGGACTAGCAGCTCTATGTGACCTTCGGCTTCGGTTGTGGTGCACTCACCGGCGGTAACCTCCTCGGCACCCTTATACTGGGGATGAGTCCATTAGTTCTATCTATGGTGTCGCAGCTGGCCATACCCAAGTTCTCTTATTGTCTCACCCCTTCCGCCGAGCGTAGAAGCAACCCCTCTTCCTTGGGGCGATCCTCTTCCTTGGGGCGATGGCAGATGTGTGGAGGTATAAGACTACGGGGGCTATCGGAAGTGTGCCATTTTGAAGAACCCGGTAATATCGGCTATGTCCCACTAGTCGGTCTATCCTTGGGGACTAGACGTCTAGACGTATCGGCATCTACTTTCGCGATGCTACATGACATGGGTGGCACTGTCGTCGACTGTGGTTCCACCGTTGCCCACTTCGCGGAGCTTGAATTCAAGGCTGTGAAGGAGGTAGTACTTGAGACTCTGGACCTCCCTCTCACCAACAAGACCGTAGAGGACTACGAGGTGTGTTTCGTGCTTCCAAGCGACGTGTCCATGGGCGCAGTGCACACCCCGCCATTGGTCCTCCACTTTGACGGAGGAGTGGACATGGTCCTTCCCAGAGACAACTACTTTCAGGAGTTGAGGCCGGGCTGATGTGTCTGACAATGGCCCCTGGCGTTGCCGGCGTGTCCGTCATCGACAATGTTCAGCAGCAGAACTTCCACGTGTTGTAAGTTCGTATTTGCACCGACGTCATGTGATGAGATCTAGTCACGGCAGGTTGGTGGATTTGGTAAGTAGGATCATTGTACGGATCCGGAACGAACTTCATCAGTGCTCTTGTTGCGCGGACGGAGTAATTGAATAGCCTGCTACCCCCTCTTGTGCTATTGTGTGCTTGTTCTCTTAGAGTGTAGTTCTCTTCTTTGTTGTGTTCGTCCTTTAAGTTTGGATCAGCTACTTGTGTTTGTTCTGCGGACGTCGAAATTTTGCCCTGCAGGGCATGTGCCCCTACGCATGCGATCGTTAGATGTAGTTTTGAGATCCATGCTAACTTTTACAACCCAACTCATATACTGCTCTTATTTTGTATTGCAGTTGGAGGTAAAGTAACACGTATCTCAAGGTGGTTGATCCAACGGATGCATGCTTGAGAGCATATGCCCTGCGGGGTAGAATTAAGTTTCTCCTTATTCTTCGGCTTAGCCAACCGCCTATTCACGTTAGTATCTCGTGAAAATCATACTTATTTGATTCGGATTTAGGAGTATTGTTTTAAATGATCATGTTTTTAGTTGCAAAATATGGAGTAATGGCAAGGCATGTGAACAGTAGCAAATTTAATTACTTTTTCATTAGCTACAAATATTATTAATTTGAAGAGTCCAAACATCTCAAGTTTAATCATGTTTATATAATAAAACAATAATATTTATGATATTAAATAAATATTATTAGATTTTTTATTAATTATATTTTTATGATATTATCGGATATAGTCTGCGTGTATATTTAGGGGGTGTCTAAAATGGACTTTTTTTCCATCTACTATTTTTTTAGCAAAAATCTTTGTCCATCCCAAATGACCCAACGAGGAATCGAGTTGGGCTGGGCCTGCTGTTCGGCCATACTACCGTAGTGCTTCTATTACACACAGTGTCAATTGTCATGATATTGAGTTTACCGAAAGGAGTTGGGAACCGCAAAGTCATTGAGATCAGTAACATTTTTGCGTGGAGCAGGCCGGGCCACGCCACGCCGTGCTCTTCCTCCTTTCACGGTCCCGAATTCCCACCGTGGCCCGTGAGGGTCAATGATTGCGGTGGCACCATGCGTCGGCGTCGTCAATGCCGCGCCGCGCCCGTCGTCCACTCACCTCGCGCCAGCTGCATGCCCAGCTCGATCCTCACTCCATTAGAGCAGGTTCAATAGTTGAGCCAAGTAATTGGCTATAAGGCTAGTCTCAATAGGAGTTTCATTGGAGTTTCATTTGCATTTCATAGGCTGTCGTATGTGCATTTCTGCTGATGTGATAATGTTTTAATGAAGAGAGAGAGGAAATGAGTGTCATGAGGATGAAACTTTTTTAACACAATTACCAACTCTCTATGAGTCATAGAATTAAATGCATATAAAACTCTGAAACGAAACTTTGCAATGAGAGTGAGAGTTTCATTCAAGATTCATTTCATTTTAGATGACATAGTAATCTTGGAAACAGTGTAATAAAACTCTCCATTGAGACTGACCTAAGTCAAATAGTAAGAGTCAAATCGTACAACAATTAGTCTTTTACTTGTCTACAAAGTTTATTTATTGTTTTATATTTTCATTCTCTTTCTCCCCATCCTCACATTTATATTATTGGAACTCACTAATACCTATGCATCCGTGTCTAGCTTGGTGTTAGATTAGGAGCCAAGCTCTCTTCTCTTTCCTTACTTCTTTCCTCTATATCATAAAAAATACTGACTAGATTGGTTATAAGTCAATTATTGTACTGGCTCTTAGCTCCGGCGCGTGCAGTACTTGCGTGCATGCATCGCTGACCCCTGGCAGGCACGTCGGTCCTCTGTATTTAAGGCCACCACCTACCTTAACCACCGTGCTCCGGCCGCCGCGCGCCTCCACTCCCCACTTCCGTCACTCCGGCAAGCGAGCAGGAGCAGGCCGGTTGGTGAGTCCGGTGACCTCCCGACGATGGCGTCTCCCGCTGCCGTCAAGAAGGTAACAACAACACTCTCTTCTCTGGCCTCCTTGTCCGCCGTACCTGTACACCGCCCTCGCCCTCGCCGTCGCCTGTGACGCACGGCATGGTGGAGGAGGACTGTGCGTGCATTGATGATGTCCCCGCTGCGCAGGTGCTGGTGCCGATCACGGCGGGCTCGGAGCCCGTGGAGGCGTTCGTGCCCATCGCCGTCCTCCGCCGCGCGGGCGCCGACGTCACCGTCGCGGCCGCGGGCGCCGGCGCCGGTCTGCGCATCCACGCCATGTACGGGGTCACCGTCGTCGCGGACGCCAGCGTCGCCGACTGCGCCGACGTCTCCTACGACCTCGTCGCCCTCCCAGTATGACAACCCGCCGCCGCCCGCAGCAACTCCGTCTACGACAAACAAACTCGGGTCACTGACGACGCTAGCGCTCACGTCGTGCTCGCGCATGCAGGGAGGCGTCCCCGGCGCGGACAACCTCGGCGGCTGCGCGGCGCTGGAGAGCATCGTGAGGCGCCACGCGCTCGGAGGCGGCCTCTACGCCGCCATCTGCGCCGCGCCGCCGCTGGCGCTGGCGCGCTGGGGCCTGCTCGACGGCGTCAAGGTGATCTCATTACCTCTGCCTCGTCATCCGCGCTGCACCGACTACGTACACGTGCGTTGCGTGCGAATAGAAAATGCATGTACTATTGTTCTCCACTAGCTAGGTGGCTTTCGGTTTGCTTTTTGCAGGCGACGGCGCATCCGGCGTTCGTGGACAAGTTCCCGGCCGAGGTGGACGCGGTGGACGCGAACGTGGTGGTCGACGGCAGGGTCGTCACGGGGCGTGGCCCGGCGCCGGCCATGGAGTTCGCGCTCGCTCTCGTGGAACAGCTCTACGGCAAGGACAAGGTGGACGAGATTGCCAAACCAATGGTACGTACGTGGAAACGTGACTTATGACTTGACTGACTACAAACAAGGTAGAATGAGACAAATTTGTTTTCAAATTTCTACACCTGTATATTGATTGATTAAAAAGAAAAGGACTTGCGTTTGCGTAGACTCTCTCACTTGTCAGTTCAGACTTTAGATTCTTTCATACGGGGTTGTCTTGTTTTTTAACGGAAAAAAAAAAGAGAGAAAGAAAAATTAGTAGTAGTAGTGTGTTGCATATTCCAATCCAATTGTGGACATGAAAAAGGTCTGGAGCATAGGAATTATTATTCCTTAAAAAAAAACTGTATATGAATGATTCGTTGATACAGTATAAAAACACGAGGATAGGGGAGACACGATGATTTGTCGGAATGAGTCCCTCGTGTTGTTGAGTGTTGCCATGAGGGGGACCGACTCCATGCTTTCATCATACTGTCCTCTTCCTCTACGATGCTTATCCACATAATCATATTGACGCTCCGTAGATAAGCCGGGAAATGAATTACAAAATGATCAAAATTTGGAAACCAAATCTAAATATCCTTAGATTTCTTTGAGGGCATGAACTGAACCAACGGTCGTCGTGTGTGTCTGTTCTTGTTTAGATGGTCAGGTATGAAGCCAGCTACGCCTTTAAGGAACTGAACCCGGTTCAGTGGCAGTGCAGCGGCATGCCCAAGGTAACTGGTTGCCGGCCTGAGTGCTTTGCTCAACTGAGTAGTGTTTACAATGTTGTGAACAACGCATTTTTTCTACCCTAAGGGGGCACATGCCCTACTGCTGTGTATCCTCAGATTCGCTCTGAGATACGTGCACAGCAGGAGAGAGATAATTTTATATTCGCTCTGAGATACGTGCACAATAAGAGAGAGACAATAAAAATGCTTTGCACGTATCTCAGAGCGAATCTGAAAGTGCACAATAGTAGGACATATGCCCTTAAGGCTAAAATTTACTTTCCCATGTTGTGACTAGTAGTGTCTAGTTGAGTGTTGCTAGACAAATTTATGGTTAGTGACAACATTTGTCAATTATGTTATAATATAATTTTAACTATTCGTTTTGAAGACTTTAACAATTTGATATATCAATTCTTCTATTGAGATCAGTTGTAAATGTGCAATTTATATTTGTCAGGCTAACACCTAGGAGGTCAGGTTCGTGGTCAGATCAAATAAGATGTGACCTGCCTTACTTGATCTGACCACTGACCTGACCTGACCTCCCACGTGTTGCACTGAAAAATATCAATTGCACATTTATACATGACTTCAATAGAAGAATTGTCATACCGAATTGCTAAAGTCTTCAAAACAAGTAGGTGAAATTATATTATAACGAAATTGACAAATGTTGACACTATAACCTCAATTTGGTCTAGCTGCACTCAACTATACAGTACTGGTCATAACATTGTAAACACAACTATTCAGTTGAGCAAAGCACTTAAGTCCTACTGTATCTCACAAACATGGTGGGTGAACCGTGAACCCTCTGCCATGCCATGCACTGCGCTCAGGTCCTGATCCCGGTGGCTAACGGCAGCAAGGAGATAGAGGTGCTCGTGACCGTGGACGTGCTTCGCCGGGCCAAGGCGGACGTCGTGGTGGCATCGGCCGAGAGCGGCGCCGAGGTCGTCATCGCGCGCCACGGCACGAGGATCGTCGCCGACGCCCTGCTGGACGACGCCGCCGGACAGCAGTTCGACCTCATCATCGTGCCGGCAAGTCACGCGCTCTCTGCATTGCTGCTACCCTGCTCGATCGATAC
The DNA here is from genome assembly GCA_022036555.1 of Microstegium vimineum. Classification (NCBI taxonomy): domain Eukaryota; kingdom Viridiplantae; phylum Streptophyta; class Magnoliopsida; order Poales; family Poaceae; genus Microstegium; species Microstegium vimineum. The sequence goes on along the minus strand of CM039134.1, from coordinate 5,019,711 downwards.
GGTCGTCAGATGGAAATGTCAAATATGCAACTGCATCCATGACTTGTCTTGCTCACGTGCTCACGTGGACCAGCAGGGTGGCATGCCCGGCGCGAAGACGCTAGCCGGAACGGAGGCGCTCGTGGCGCTGCTGAAGGCGCACGCGGCGGCGGGCAGGGCGTACGGCGCCATCGGTGACGCCACGGCGCAGGTGCTGGAGCCGCACGGCCTCCTCGATGGCAAGAAGGCGACGGCGGCGTGTGCGTCCATTCCGGGCGACCCCAGCGAGTGCGGGAGCAGGGTGGTGGTGGACGGGAACCTGGCCACGAGCAGTGGCCCCGGCACGGCCATGGAGTTCGCGCTGGCCGTCGTGGAGAAGCTGCTCGGACCCGAGGCGGCGCGAGAGGTGGCGGAAGCCCTGCTCTTGGTGTGACGGATCACGGACGGAGCGGAGCTGTGCAGCAGTGCAGGGCGTGGTCGCGCGTGCCGTCGTGTCACCGAATCGTGTTTGACCTTTGCGCGCAGTCGAGACCGTTCAACGTGGTCACCATCCTCGTCTTGACAACATCATCTTTAAAAAAGCAAAGGGATTTGCTAAATTTTATGTGTCTGAAATTTAGTTTTCTTTTAGACGATAATTATTACATATATATTTTATATTAAAATTATAGTTTTAGTCACAGTATGCAATTTTAGATTTCAGAAATAAAAAACCTGTTAAACAAAACTATAAACCTCACAAAATCTTATAAATATTGACACAAAGATAATTTAATAATTACAATTATTTCTATAGGAGGATAAGAACAAAAATTTAATATGTTATAACACAAAGACAAAGACAAATAACAAAAATACAAAATTAACAAGTAAGTTATACTAGTTGTGGTATATTAGTATTGTCTGAAATCAACTTAAATTTCAGGCACTGAACTATAAGAAAAATAAAAAACAATTATCTTGTATGTATTGTAAAACTCTTTAGATCTTATTTTCATATGGTCAGATTTATATCAATTTATATATGTTAAATGAATTGAAGTATAGTTTAGTTTAAATTCTACTTCAGTCTATCCAATCTGAACTGATGTCGACTGACAACGTCCAAATAAAGACTTTAAAAGTATGGCTACTTATAATGTGGGACTTGGGTCACACCTCTGTTCTGATATGTGCATCGTTCTGGCTTTGTAAAGGGCAGAAAAAAAATCTATAAACCAAGACATAAGCTATGTATCAATATATAGGACATTAAGTGAATCGAGACATTCAAGTAGGCTCCTAGAACGGGAGTGAGGGAGTAAGACATCAAGATGTCGTTGTAGCATTACATGTACTATTTCTTTGGCCCAAGCCAAAGTCTTTATGTCAGGCCGATCAACACATGGTCATTAACTTTTTAGTTTTTTCACTCGTGTCATAAATTATATTGTGTATGTATGACGGGCTGATATAGCTACGCTTCACTAGTAAAGCTATTTTTTTTTTATATAAATAGTCTGTCTAGGTGAAACTGAGCTGTTTTGAATGACTCATTTGGTAAATCAGCTTCATGTGATGGACTGAGGAAAGAAAAGACTACAATATTTTTTTTTTTCATATATCTTTTCATGAGTCTGTTTTTACATCCGCTCGTCTTTCTCCAGAAGCATCCGCGTGTGGGCATCCAAGCACCTGACGTCTGCAGCTTTGCCCGATTCATGCCCGAGGGTGCCCGTGCTCGCAGCATCTCGCTCCTAGCCATCCGCAGTAGCACCCGGCGACGCTAGTTCTCACAGGCCCCGTCGCGGCAGCGGCCGCGGCTGCTTGCGCCCTCGCAGCAGCTCCTAGTGCCCCCCAGCGGCCCGGCGTCCCAGCACGTCCGCGCGGTGAGCCCAGCTCGACGCTCCTAGTGCCCCGCCCCCACCCCGCGCGCGGCCAGCCTCGGCGGCGAGCCCCGCTGCCCACAGCGCTTCCCCGTCTCTCTGCGACTGCGAGCGTGCTCCCTTTGCGGCAAGATGCTTTCTTCCCCGCAGCCAGCCACAATGTCCGGCGCCCGCCTCCGGATAGCAGCGCCCTAGGCTCCTCGATGGTCGCGCCGCCTAGTGCTCGGCGGCCTCCAGTCGGTCGCTCCGCGGCGGGCCGTGCTCAGTGCGACGGTGGGCTACACCCCGGCGGCGGACCTCCTCCGTCAAGCCACGCCCCGACGGCGGGCCGCGCTCCGGCGAGTCACGCCTCGGCAGGCCGACCACCACCTCCCGCGAGCATGCGGTCTCTCTCTCTCAGTGCTGCGCTTGGGCAAAAGGTCTTTCTTGCACAGTGGGGTCCACGTATGAGAGATGAAGTTGGGACAAGCTAATTTTTTTTAGTTTCACCACTTCATGTCACATCTTTGTGAAAGTGAGAGAAAAATAATTTTATAGGTGAAGCTATTTTAAAAAAAAGTGTTTGACAAAATAAGACAACAAGTATATCAATCTGGCCCAAAATTTTAATAATTTTCACAAAACCCATTGAGTAGTTTTCTTGTGCTTCGTGCCCGCTCTTGATCGTGATATCTAGGCACGTTAGTCATATCAAGGTGTCGTTGTAGCACTACAAACATTTCTTTGGACCAAACCCTAAATACAGAAAGTCTTTATATCACGCCGATCAAACATGAGTCTTCTTTCTTCACTCGTGTCATAAAAAAATATATATTTTGTATGTATCTTTTTTTTAAAGTTTCAATAAATTTTCATAATCCATCGAACAATTATAAGAGGTAATATATAGTAAATCTAGAAATACTATATTATATAAGTATAGATGTTCTTACATGGCATTTCTGTACTATACTCAGTATATAGGCCCAAAATACGAGCTAGACCATACGACGAGACGACCCATCGTGCCGATATCCTAGAGATAAGACACGTCACAACCCCTTGAATTTAAGTCATGTTGTTCTTGCCATGAATCACCAGACCCTTCCATCCTAAATTAAAGAGTTATTTGTACAACTCAGCTTTACTAGTAAAACTGTTTTTTAGAAAATAGTTTCGTGAGTAACTTTTTTTTAGTGAAACTAAACTATTTTAGAAAAAATATTTGACAAAATAAACCAGTAATTTTATGTATGCATATGAGAGAAAATGGAGAGTGAGCTAAAATAAGTTATTTTTTTCAGCTTCAACCGACTTTATATCTATATGAGAGGGAAGGAAAATAGCTTCATCTATAAAGCTTTTTATTTTTAAAAAAAAGATGTTTGATAAATAAACAGCTCACAATAGTTATACCAAACAGACCCTAAAAATCTTAAGTATTTTAAGTTTGATGACAATATAATGATATTTATGATGTCAACTATTATTAGATTCTTTATCAATTATATTTTTATAGTATGTATATTTGATGTTATAAATCTTTATAATTTTCTCTATATTTTTTTTGTTGAATTTGAGATGCTTTGACTCTTCAAAATTCGTAGAATTTCTTATAATTTAAAATGAGAGGAGTACTATATAAATATATATAAATATCACCATGTTAATATGCAATGTATTTCTATTAAATCTATTTATAGATATAAAAGTTAAGTACTACGTATTTTTTTATAACATTATTCAAATTTGAGATTTTTTTTACTTATAAGATTTGCACCTTCTGAAATCAAAAACAAATACCAATTTTTGTGTAGAGGGAGTAATGAAATCCCCAGCTTTACGTACATCCTTGAACAATGTCACGACCTGATCCGTGCCGTCGTGTCTGTCACCGAATCGTGTTCGCCGGAAACGTGTAAACGATTACAGTATGGCATAAAACACTTCTTTTATATTTATAAAAAAAATAAAGTGATCAAACCCTTAGCTTTGCGTACACATCCTTGTCCTTGAACAATGGCACGACTGATCCCTGCCCGTGAACTAGGGCCGTTGCCGTTTTTTACATGTCACACTGCCATTTCTTACGGCGGAAAACGTGCATCAGAGAGAGGTTTCCGAAATCGTTCTCGAACAAAACTACTCCAGTCATGTACGTACCTGTCCACTGTCCACACAGGAGAGGAGAGGAGAGGAGGCCAGGGCACTGCCGGCAAGTGATGTACAGCGCAATTGCGCTAAGACCCACGGCACACGAGTCACGGCCATTAGTTTACGCCGGAAAACGACGGCGACGAGGACGACTCGTTGACACCTGATGGCCACCACCGCCCGCCGCCCGCGGCCCCGCGCCATGACTGATGACTCAGCTCGGGACGAACCAAATCCGCAGCCGCGTAATCCGACTCCTACGACGGCAACTACCAACTACGGAACTGACTGACTGGAGTAGTAGAAGGCAGCAGTAGCCTGATCTCCGCCGGACACCCGGAAGGAAACCCAAAGAAAGCGGCGGAAGAACGCGCCAGACAGTACCACGCATACAAGGACAGAACCAGCTCTCCCGGAGTCCGTCCGTCCGTCCTTCTCCCGCACCGCCTTTCCATTCCTTCCGCCGAGCAAGCAACAAGGCAAGAATCCCTTGGCGAGGGTCGGCGATTCCAGATGGCCGCAGCAGCGTCCTCGGTGGTGAGGCGTGCCGCCGGCGCTGCCGCCACGCGCGGCCTGCTCCTCGCCCGCGCCTTCGCCTCGGGAGGAGTTGGCGGCGGCGGCGAGAAGGCCAAGCGGAAGCGGGTGCTGGTGCCGGTGGCCACCGGCACGGAGCCGGTCGAGGCGGCGGCCACCGCCGACGTCCTCAGCCGCGCCGGCGCGCGGGTCACCGTCGCCACCGCCGACCCGCCTGGGGACGACGGACTCGTCGTCCACGCCGCCTACGGGGTCAAGCTTGTCGCCGATGCCCGCGTCGCCGACCTGCAGGGAGAGTCCTTCGACCTCATCGCCCTGCCGGTGCGTGCCCGTCCCCCCTCCTTGGTCACTCTCACCATGCTCGGTCCTGTCTGTCACGCTCGCTCTCAGATTGCTTCACCCTCCTCTCTTGCATTTGCTGCCTCGCCGTTTCGCGCTGATGGGTGAGCGGGTAATGCTGTAGGGAGGAATGCCTGGATCAGTTGGCCTCAGAGATTGCAAAGCGCTCGAGAAGATAGTCAAGACGCACGACGAGAATGGGGGACTCTACGGCGCCATCTGCGCCGCGCCGGCGGTGACGTTGGCTTATTGGGGCATGCTCAAAGGCTTAAAGGTGCGAGTTCGACATTGATCGGCACTCTGTATTTCTGTGCGCGCGCTTGGAACTCGAGTTATGCACCGCGCTGAGAAACTGACGGCGGCTTATTTATTTTGTTGCTGCAGGCGACGTGTTATCCGTCGTTCATGGAGAAGTTCGCTGCAGAGGTGATCCCTGTGGAATCGAGGGTCGTTGTCGACAGAAATGTGGTGACCAGCCAGGGTCCAGGAACAGCGATCGAGTTTGGTCTTGCTTTGGTGGAGAAGCTGTATGGCAAAGAGAAGATGGAGGAGGTTGCTGGGCCTTTGGTAAGCGTAAGCTACATTACAAGCCATCTGTCTCTTTGCTATGTTAAGAACATGGGGATTCCAAATACAGTAGCTGATTGTATGCCTTAGTGGTTAGTTATTGTTCACAAGGAAGCTTAAATTTGCTAAATTATATCTACAGTTATTTTGTAGTATCAAGCAAATTGTGTTACTGATCTGTGGTTTCATCCAACAAGTTACAGTGTTGGCCACATTAGAATTTTGTTTAAATCTCTACTATACAATTAAGTACTTTCATTACCTGATGATTGCGCAATTATTATCCTTCAGTACTTGCGCCCTCAACATGGAGCTGAATATACCATAGAAGAGCTTAATTCGGTTGAATGGAAATGTGGTAGCACACCTCAGGTATGAGATGGAACTGAACTTCATCTGGAAAAAAATAAATAAAAAGATTGTATCCATTCATTTAGGCTACTTTCTCATTTTCTTCCTCATGGAACTCGTGTGATTTATATATCGTTGCTTCTGAGGAGAGTAACTTATTGCAGCCTGCTTTGAAATATGTTCCCCATGTCCTCCAACAATCTTGTTTTGACTCACTTTAATAGTATAGCAGTCTGCCTTAAAACTGTTACTTGTAATCAGTTATTGGTGATTGCTGAGTCATAGGAATGTGGAAAAACTTTTGCACTAATATGGGAGGGGCAACTTTTTGTTTCTTCCTACCTTTTTGAGATGGAGGTGCACAAACTTGTGTGCATAGTAGGATAGTGACTAAGAACCAGTTTTTCTTTTTAGTATAAAGTCATAAAGAAGAAGATCGTATGACGTATATATGTTACATGATGCTATTTATATTCTGGATACCCACTAAGGAGCTCTGCCCTTCATTCCCTTCATTAACAGAGAAGAGAGTTTTTAGCAGGGACCAGTCTAGTCGTGTTTCTAGTTTCTTCCTGTGGTGGCTCTGTGATCCTGAAACTAGCTGGTTCATTATGTTTGGCTGGTGCTGTTTCAGCCTCACCTTTGTTTGTACACCTTTTTTCTTTCTCAATGAAATGACACAATGTGTCGTTCCAGCAAAAAGAAGGCTGCTGGCAATGCTAACTTTTTTATATGATCCTAATGTTTTCCAATTATGGTGTATTAACCTGAACTTTTTAATATTTGCTGACTTCCTTTTTATGTGTCTCTAGGTTCTTGTTCCAGTTGCTAATGGTTCAGAGGAAATTGAAGCTCTCAGTTTGATAGATGTGTTGCGTAGAGCAGGAGCAAATGTTATTGTTGCGTCAGTGGAGGAGAAGTTACAAATTGTGACCCGTCGCCATAAGTTTAATATAATTGCTGATATGATGTTGGATGAAGCCACTGAAATGCAATTTGATTTGATTGTCATGCCGGTATGTGGCTGCTGACTTTTTTTTTTCCGTTAATGGGGGGTATAACTCTTAAAGGGTCTCTCACTGACAAAAGCATTTTATCTGTAAACAGGGAGGTTTGCAAGGTGCTCAGAAGTTTGCTAGTACAAAGAAACTTGTTGACTTACTCAAGAAACAGGCAGAATCAAATAAACCATATGGTGCAATATGTTCCTCTCCAGCTCATGTGCTTGAGCCGCATGGTTTACTGAAGGTACTTTCCTCTGCCCCAATGAACATATAGGCACCTTTTAGCATTAGTCCTATCTTATATCCTCAGTTCAAATACCATCAACATTAATGCAGAAAACCAGGAACAAGACTTATAGCTTCATTGAAACGGTATTAGTGTATGAACAAAAAAACTGCAAGGTGTATTAACTTTGAACTACCTGTGTCATTGCAGGGCAAGAAGGCAACAGCATTTCCACCCATGTCACACCTGCTCACAGATCAGAGCGCATGTGAGCATAGGGTTGTTGTAGATGGTAACCTTATCACCAGTAGAGCTCCAGGCACTGCGACAAAGTTCGCCCTAGCAATTGTTGAAAAACTGTTTGGTCGAGATAAGGCTGTCAGTATAGCAAAGGAGTTGATCTTTATGTGATGTTGCAGTGATCTGGTGGTGTGAGAAGTATCATAATGTGGATGAACATACCAGAAACATGTTAGTGGTGCTTCTGTTTCTATGCCTGAACTGGTAATCGGCTAATAGCTGCCTGAGGATTTCAATTGAATGATACTTTACATCACACTGTAAACTGTGAGCCAAGAATGTACATCTTGCATTCAGTAAGCGAAAGGTTATTGTGACTCGTTACTTGTAAATGTGTTCCCTGTCTGTTCAAAGAAAGACAAAGTGGAGGTGCTGCCTCCCCACCACCCACCTGCTCTGCGTCGGATCATCATGGATTACATGGGGTTAAGAAGCTGTTTGGTCAAAAGAGAGAGCACAGGACACTGACAGAAATCTGGTCTTCATGTCATGGTAAACTGTACTATATGCTATTGATTTGATAAGAACTGTACTCTTTCTGATGTACGAACTCTTTTATCCCCGTTAGTGCAGCTCTTCCTTTTTGTTGCTGTTATGTACATTTTTAGATGTTGGATTCAGATAGGGAAAACAGTAACTACAAGTATGTAAAAAAATTCGAAGTATACTCTTGAAAGCATTATGTTTAGCTTATCCCTGAACTATCATTGCTTGACTCAGAATCTATGTGTCGTCCTCCAGAATTCTTAAGAAAAGCTTAGGTGGGTTATGGTTATGATTATGATTGTCATTTTCGCATCAGGAATAGTAGTTTGTGGATGGAAATAGCATAATCATACAGCTATAGGAAAGTAGCATCTTTCCCTTTTGTCCTGAGTGAGAGCGATAAGTGGCTGCAGTCTGCGGATCACTTTTGCTTTGGCCAATAGAAGAAAATGTGGTGTTCTAACCAATCTATGATTAGATTCCTGCAATAGATGCCTGTCCCATTCATATATGCCTTGAGGTGGATGAAGGTTCTCTGTCGCACTATATGATAACCCTCCAGTTGGTTGTAACTGCATATCATTTGCACTTTATATGTTGTTTAGCATCCCTCTGAGTTTAGATCAGGATAACTTTGGCCACTAAAGATTTGTCCCTTCTACCTTTCATGAAACGTCCTAGTTTAAAAGTCTTTTTAGCACTGAGTCTGGAGAGAGTAGGTTGTGAAAAAGGCAGTAATAGTTAAGTAACTATTGGAAACTTCATAGAAACTTCGTTATCAATATGTTTACTCAGCACTTGTCTATTGTTGCTTACTTGCTTTCCTATATCATGTTGTTGATGACAACTGACCAGAGGATAGTTTTAGCTCTACTGCTTGAGCATTGTAGGGCAGAAGCTTATGTTTTTATATTCTGATCTGAATTCCCCTTCTTTTCAAGTGCATTGGTCCTTCCACTATGCCCTTCGCTGCTTCGCATATACGTATCATACTATAATGTATCGTGCTCACACATTAGTGACGAAATTGGCAACAGCAATGCTGGTGACTCATGCTTGAAAAGTTTTTTTTTTTTGCGACTACATCATATATTTATTTATTTCTCAAAATTTCCATTGTTATACGGGTTTCTCTCTCTCCATTCATGTTAAGACATTTGATTTTAAAACTCACTTAGTAGTAAAAAAATATTTATCACTGCACTGGAGAGATATTGAGTACTGCAGTTTGTGAGTTACCACAATAGAAAAAAAATACTTGCCCCCTGAAATTATTAAATGGGAAAAACGCAAGGCTCTCCAATCTCCAGGTGTTCAAGATTGCTAGTGGCTAACCCATGTTGCCATCACCTTTGAGCTGTATAGGCAATCACTTTTGCTTCCTTTCTGATAGAACTTGCATCTATTGAAGATTGCAAGCAACATCTAAATGTCACTAATGTATGTAATCTAGAGGAGCACCTCACTAGAACCTCCAATAAATAATTCTTAAATGACAGTGATTGATTTGTATGTTTTTAATTCTAAATATTGACGTCCAACGCTTAATAATTTCCAAGAGGACCAATGATATATGTTTTTGGGCAGACTGCTGAGTGGTGACATCTGGCTTCATTGTCTGATGTGTCCCAAAATTAAATCATTTGCCTGTTTTTGCTTTGTGATTTGTTTTAATAGTCATGTCTTGTAGGGTTCATGCATGTGAACTTAAAAAGAGTTGTCAACCATATTGCAGTACTTAAAATCATGCTGCAGTACTTATATAATTAGACTTATTGAGGGTTATACGGTCGCCAAAGAATAGACTTGTTGAAGTTTACAAGGTCAACCAAAAAGAATGGGTTGGGAACATCTCTGTTTGTTAAATTATAAAGCCAAGGACAGATGTTGGCATCCATGAACTATTTGGCCTATAGAGGATTGAAGTCATCCGAACTAAACGTCATGTCATGAATTATTTATGAGCTATGAAGACGACTTGGGGAACACAATTGTATATGAAATGCTTGATACCCTATATTACTCACAGAGAGCCAAGGTGGATGGTTGAAATGGCAATGTCAAGATACCTAGAGCTGTGTTGACATCACCCTAATAAAGAAAAAAAAAGATTATGGCATAAAAATATACGGTTGGTTGAACTACTCGAGCAATTCATAGTATTTTATTGCGTTTTTGCTAATATAAGCTACCCAAACAGCATGCTCTCCAAATATTCCGACGGACACATGGAAGAAAATGTAGGAAATTCACAAGAGTACATCAACATGTATATCTTTTTTCTCGATCACGCAAAAGAATTGAGTGTCTTCGTATATTAAGGTAGAGAAAGTTTAATACAACATGTCTTAGCATCACTCTAAGTGGTCAAAAGAGTTGTACAGGTGCATCTTGTTGTGCTGATTGTTATTTTAATGCAAGACTGTGACCCAAGAAGGCACGAGATCATTTCCCTCTAGAAATCTGTGAAGAGTGAAGACTTTCGCAGTAAAATAGGACTTGAAAAACAATTTCAAGGATTGATATGGAGCAGACTCCTTAGGATCCATTTTATATCGAAACTACATTCTAGAAATTCCAGAAACGATCTTCCTTTATTTAGAAGAAATTTGTCTCTAGTTTACAGGTTATCTCCTCAGAGACACATTGGCTATATACATGGGTTGTTCTCTAGAAGCTGGCCTTGCAAGATTTGGTTTTCATGTCATTTGGAAAAGGTGGGCCAAGATATCTTCCCCCGCCATAAAACAGCTTGCATTTTGGAATAGATGGACTGCATCTTTTATCTTGCATTTTCTGTTACAGTTATGAACAATGGCTCTTTCTAAATAAATTGGCTGCAGTGTACTACTTTTGTCGCTGTACAAGTTGCATTAGCTCATCAACTCTAAGTCTGACGTCAGATTAAAGACTTAATGATCGAACAATTTGCAATAAATTTGGTGCCTTTTTCCTTAAAGAATTGGTATTATCACTCGCATTTAGATGTCATTTTTCCTAAAATAACTGGTATTAGCTTTGTATTTTTCTAATTTAAAATAAATTCGGTGTGGATTTTTTTAGATTAAATAAGTTTTTATTATTTTTAGAAACTAAAAACCCATCTCAGCTAGAGGACCAAATTTAACCGAAAATAGTTGAAAAGTGTTTCGTAACCTAACCTCGTAATTCAGGACAATAAGTTGTAGGCTGGAAAATTGACTTGGCCAAAGTTAGGAAACAAAGCTAAAACCACCTCCATCATAATTCAGGACAATGCAACTTGTAGGCTGGAAATTGACTTGGCCAAAGTAGAAAACAAAACTAAAACCACCTCCATTATCATGGAATAATGGAAGGAGTACAACAAAGTTAAATTGGCATCTGTTTGAAATGACATCATCCATGTCGCTGTACTTAAGTCCCTGCACAAGTTGCATTAGCACTTCAAATTGAGTTTGGGCGTCGGATTACCCAATTTTTCAGATTAGCGAAGGATTTTTTTTTCTATCGCGATGTGTACGGACGTCTCTTCCACTTGCTTTCACTCTCACTTCTACAGGACTCCCAAGATGGCAATGCTATCGTCCTTTCCGTTCTCCATCTATTGCTCGTCCTACGCCCTGGTATTTTCTTTCTTTTCTCAATTTCTGACTTCTTTTTTTCTTTCATTTTTCTCTATCTTCTATCTATCCTTTGAATTTTATTTTCTCGCCTTTTTTCTCCTTTCATTTTTTCCTACTTATTTTTTTATATTAATCTACCCAATTTATTATATATATTGTGAAAAGATTTTTTTTTAATATTGAGAAATTTGTTTGGAACATAAGTTGTATATAATGTTTTGGAAATACATTGAACAATAAAATCTTATGTATATAAGTTATTCATAAAATTTATTATGTAAAGTCATGCTATAAAAGTTATGTTGAGAAATTGTTCTAAATAAATTTGTTGGCTAATAGCTATGAATAGAAGTTGAGTTTAAAAGTTACGTAAAAATGTTGTCACAATAAGTTGTCTATAAATTAACATAAAAGATATATTTAAAAGTTATAATTAGAAGTTGTGGTAATAAAGGTCTATTTGATAGGGTTTCTACTCGGCTCTAGCTCCTTTGGAGGAATCCTACCGAACGTTTTGTAGGATGAGCTATTTTCCAGTGAAAAATAGAAGAACCTCCCAAACACCCTATACATTGTGTCCCACAAAATACTAGGCGTAAAAGTTTTTTTTTATGAATTACTATGTATAAAAGTTATTAGTATAAATTTGTAGCTTTTAAAATAATTGAAGTTGTGCGACTTTTTTTCGTAGAAAAGGAAAATGGTAGGGTTATCTCATCGTTTATTGGATTCTAAGGATTTGTTTGGAACGTAGAAATTTCACGGTCCACACTCCACAAGAATTAGTTTCATATTCAAAATCAGGAACATGGAAAAAATTCCTATACGCCATAATCCGGGGAAAACATGGAATAATCAATGGAGCGGTAAGATTACGACGACCATGATGATTGAAGAACCTGCAATCACACAAACACACACACCAAAAAAAACGTATGAGCATTCAAGAAATTCCCGTGGCGCTATCCAGAAGGTGAAAGAATCCCAAACAATGGTGCAAGGAGGCCAAGCAAGCAAGCAAACCAAAAGCAAACCCGGCAAGCAACATATAGAAAATGTGCAACGACTAGTCCTTATCATCTACGTCAATCGCAGAAAAACAATCTCAAAATCAGACAAGAACACTCAAACACACAAGACACACATACATATATTCTCCCTCGCTCTCAAACCCTTTCCACTCGCTCACCAAGAGCAGACGAACGAACTATTGCTAGAGCTAGCGGGTCGTCTTCCTCCTTCCCCCAGCAGCATTCAGACGAGAGCTCAGCTTTGCCTTGTTCCTGCCATCGCAGAAGGCAGACACACGAGTTCCTGAGAGCCACAGACATATCGCCTGCATCTACTACTGTATATCAGAAGATGATCCCTTTCATAAAGATGAAACCTTCCGTCCTCTAGAAGCCCGGGGAGAGGACGACGCACGCAACGAGCAAGCTCACCAAAGCCAGCCACCAATGGATCAGCGACGCGTCGTCACGGCAGCAAGGCTCGGCAGCAGGGCGAGCTCGGAGCGGAGGATGCTACGACGCGTGAGGCTCCCCTTCTGGTCCTGCCCTCCAAACCGGCCTCCAGGCACCTGAGCAGCGCCTCGATCGATCAGCTGGGTCTCGTGCTCCCCCCCGGCCCTCTCCGGTTCCCTTCCCCATCTCCCTCCTCTGTCTTTCTTGCCTGTTCTTTCACTCAGCTGTCAGCTAGCTCTCGGATCTCCAACCCTGTCACCTACAGCTACAAGTAGAAGGTCGACATGGCTCTGCTTTTCGTGTGATCTCGTCGCGTGCCTGTCTACCGGTGCCGGTGCCCTCCCTTGGGAGAAGAGCTCGCTAGCTCCTGTCTTGCCCGTGTTCTTGGGAACCAGGGCCTTGGTGCTGCTGTTCCTTGTCCAAACTTGGGAAACAGAGGCTAGCTTGGACTTTGCTGCCTCCAATTCGATCCTCTCTCGTCGTCTCGTGACATTCTGGAGGGGCGTTCTTGGCCCTTGTGGCCGCAACTTCTTGGATCCAAGAGCCGTCCTGTCCCTGGCGATCGCCTGCTCTGATCCATCGGGGAAAAAAAAGGCAACACCAGTGAATCCAGTTCGTTATATAGAACAGTTGCCAGCTGCACTGGTATGTTCTTGTGCCTCGTCGATCGCCCATCGCCGTCGTCGTCGCCGTCATCCTAGAAGAAGCTTTTCACGACGACATGGACATGGGCTCCGTCCCCTTCGCCGACTTCGGACTCCTCGACGCGTTCTACGGCGGTGGCCATGGACGACACAACGACGACTACGACGGGCTTGTTATTAGCCAGCTGGGAGGAGCGTCGTCGTTGACGTCGCCTCTTGTTTTGGACGGCGGCGGTGGGACGACGATGGACGCTGATGCGGCCTCCGCGGAGGAGGCAACGAAGAGGAAGGGAGACCACCACCGCCCGGAAGACAAGGCGGCGATGGCGCTCAAGAGCCACAGCGAGGCGGAACGGCGCCGGAGGGAGAGGATCAACGCGCACCTCGCGACGCTCCGTGCCATGCTGCCCTGCTCCGACAAGGTCAGTGCCTCTGTCTTCTTCTCTTGTAGCTTAGTAGTAGTAGTAACTTGTACCAGTGCGTCGTAGGCGTTCTAGGTCGTTGCACCGGCGCGCTGGGCTGCCCGTCCGCCGTCCATTGCCAGCGGCGCCGGCGCGTCGTGCCGCGCCGGCGAAGGTGACGCGGCTTTGGCAGTGCAGCAAACTTGGTAACCGACTCGCCGTGGTGGCGACTGGGCCAAACGAAGCCCAGTCGAGGAAAGGCCCAACGATAGTTCCAATTCCTTGTACCTTTATTGTCGGATCGGATAGCCCAGACCGAGCCCAACTCGAAGCTGAGGCCCAACTCTGTGTACCTGGCATGCATGTATGCAGATGGACAAGGCCGCGCTGCTAGCGGAGGTGATAACCCACGTCAAGAAGCTGAAGGCGACCGCGTCGCGCATCCGCGACAGCCACTGCGCCACCGTCCCGGCCGACGCGGACGACGTCGCCGTCGAGCTGGTCCACGGCGGCGCGCCTGCGCCTCCATCATCTACGACGACCCACGGCGGCGGCGTCCTCGTCAGGGCGACGCTCAGCTGCGACGACGGCGCCGACGTGTTCGCGGACGTCAAGCACATGCTGCGGCCGCTCCGGCTCAGCGTCGTCGGCTCCGAGGTCACCACGCTCGGCGGCCGCGTCCGCTTCACCTTCCTCATCATGTCGTCGTCTTCGTCGTGCGGAAACGGCGATGTGGGCGCCGTTGTTGACTCGGTGCACCAGGCGCTCCAGTCCGTCCTTGATAGGGCTAACTCAGCGCTCGAGTTCGCGCCCAGGGCGTCGCTTCTCAACAAGCGCCGGAGGGTCTCCACGTTCGAGTCCTCCAGCTCCTCTTCTTAATTGAGCTTCTTCACCTGGATGATGATTGATTCAGAGAAGACGAAGACGTCCGTGAATTTAAGCAAGCGTCAGGAGGTAGTTAGGTTATCCTGCTGCACTGATTTATTTTCTACTGCTACCACGTACGGTAACTGCTGCATGATGAAGAGTGATTCCCAGGACGACACGCTGATGAGTTACAGTGATTGTGTTGTTTACCTTTTACTTGTTCTGTACGAACATTCTGATCACCCTGCATGCTTAATTACTAGTACGACTACTTTGGAACTCCTGGTGTATTTGAAACTTAATTACTGGTTAGCTGGCCCGGCCCCGGCCCCTTTATGTATGCTAATTGCAGGTGCAGCTTTTTACTCGATGGGTTGGCTGTTGCTCACTAGCTTCAACGCAGATGCAGATTCAGATTTCTTATTTCCCTGCATGTATGCATGTGCAGAAGTCACTAGTAACTCAGATTAATGCTGGCCCTGCTGGTGAGAGTGAGAGCTTGGTCGTCAGTCCAGCTACCGAGCTGAGATCAGCAATAATAACTGAAGACTCGTACGCTGTTACCTGTTAGAACGATCGACGATGATATTTTGGTTTTCAAATTTGAATCTCCCAAACATATCTGATCGACCAATGCAAATCTCTCTGGCTGTGCTACAGGTGTTGATCGATTTTCAAATTCGAATATTGCAAACAACTGGTTACCATCTGATGAAACACTGTTGTGTAGGAGTATTTAATTAACACTGTATGTTGCTCTGCAAACAGGGAGACCTATATATGTATCAGAAAATTAAAGAACCTATATATATACGGAGACGTCGGACGTTGCATTGAGGGTATGTACGTAGGAATAGGATTGTGAACAATACAATCGAACAGTAGTGGTTTATTTCTACGTACTGTGGCCTCCACGAGAGACTGAGAGTTGCTGAGGCCATGACAAGGATCTCTGAGATCTTCAGAGAATCACCATTACCTGTCCCCTTGCATGCATCGTACACTAAATAAATACATGAGCGTTCCAATTCCAATTAAGATGCAGGCCGGAGCTAGCTAGCAATAAGAGAGATTCCCATGATTCCATGTGTTGCAACAGTCAAATCCACAGAGAGCATGCATGCAATGCAGGAGGCTAGCTGCAGGCAGCAGCCGATCGAATCTACTGGGCCGGGCGGGCGACGCAGACCCAAGTTCCCTATGCTTGCTTGACCCATTCTAGGAATCTTATATCTCTATCATGTATCGCTGGCGGTTAGCCTCGCACGTGCAAGCACTATTAAACTCGGGTCATAAGTACTGTTGGAATCTGAAAGAGAGCTAGTAGCATGAGCATGAGGTCCATCCATATCCATAATGTACCACAATCAGTTCATCAGGCTCCCTGCTGCTACCTAGCAAGCTACTCTTTTTTTAGGGTGGTCTCAACTCTCTCATTGCAAGCTGCCTGTTCCCAGCCGATGAGAATGCATACCCGTACGTCTACCGGCCGTTGAGTGTTCGGAGCCTACATCATGCATGTTTGCATTGGCCCACAGTGAGCTCTGATGACTACTGTATGTTACGTTAGGCCACTGCGATCATCACTAGAGACGAGCTTCTGCATGAGGTAAAATGAAAAGGTAGATAGAAAATAAAGGCACGTTTGTATATAGAGGCAGCTACCAGAAGCTTAGCTAGCTAGCTAGTACTGTAACAGACTTATATTGGTAAATGTTACTGTTAGTACTACTGCTCTAGTAGTACTAGTGCATAAAGAAGAGTCAGAGAGTAGCTAGCTTTAGCTAGCAGTAAACAACAAACAAATTAGGCGATATTTGGAGAATTGAATATCATTCATATACTTAATTAATACGTACTGCTGGACGAATAATCATCATGTTGGCTTGGTTTATCAACCAGCTTATCAGCTACCGAAATAATGTTTTTTTTCTCACAGCAAAAACAACATCAGTTTATTTCTTATCAACCACCAAAACGATCAGATGAACAAAACTAATGATAATAAAATAGTGTGGAAGGGAATGGGCTGGACTAGGTTCTTTTCAGATCCCCAAGCATCAGTTAGCTAGCTGCTGATCGCAAAAGAATGAGCAAATAAACTAACAGAGTAATTGACAGTCAGTGCGTGTCTCTGACGCTGCCCGCAGGCTGCAGCATCTAGCAGATGGTACGGTTTAGCTAGCAAGTTCAAGCATCATGCATTGCATGATGTGTATATTGACGATGGATTAAGTAACAGTCTGGCACTGCTAGCTACTGCATCATCATTTGCTATTCAACTTGGTGTGAGCGAGCGACCCATGCACATGTGTGGCGCGCATATGCAGTCGATCGATCACTAGCATATATATATATATATATATATATATATATATATATATATATATATATATATATATATATATATATATATCGATCGGTCGTGTCTCGCGCGTGATTGGAATAGATTAGGTTCTCTTGTACATATATTATTAGGACCTGTTTGGGAAGCTATTTTTAAAAAAAATGTTTAATAAAATAACTTCACTAATAATTTTATATATAAATATGAGAGAAAAAGAGGAGAGAGAGCTAAGATAAACTATCTTTGTGAGAGAGGAAGAAAAACAACTTCACCCATAAGGCATCTGCTCCGGTACTCCATCATTAAAAAAATTACACAAATCTTAAAGCAGTCAATTAAAGTATTAATTATTTTACATTATAATCATTTGAGTCTCGCCTGGGCTCAACCCGTCTGAGCCCAACCCACGTCCAGCCTAGATTCAGAGGGTAAAGTAACATGTGTCCGTCACACGCCGTTTCACTCGTGAGAAGCATCTCTTCCGATCCTTAGCAGCGGCGCCGCCTCCTTCACCCTCCTCCTCTGATCCCATTTCCTACTGGCAGCAGCGTGCCACAGGGCAGAGCACACCGGCCGACAGAGGCAGCCGTCCGCGCCCGCACCGCCCCACGCGCCACCGTCTGGATGGCCGCGTGACCGACCTCGCCCCGCCATGCCACCGTCGAACGGAGCGACACACCACCACACGTTCTTCGACGATTGATGATGAATCTTCAATGCTCGGACGGGAGGAGAGGCTGCGGACGATCTACTAATGCTGCATTGGATGCAAATTAAAATTCAGCAATAGCTGGTCTACAGATTCTACGAGGGGCCAACTTATTTGCAAGTTCATGTCCCATTTTGGTTTACAAATAAGATTAGGTTCAATGTGTGTTTGGGTGTAATTGGAACTCAGAAGTTGCTTCTATTTGGCTGCCAGATTAATAATTCTTGTATCTTGGAAACGTGTATATATACACTATGATTTGGTTGTATCATGGAAACGTATCTGCACTTTATGAGTAGTTGCTGTCACGAAGGAATTAGTTTCCGAAATCTATTTTTGTATAATAAAAATGTCCATGAGACGTAGAGACAGAGTCCATCGGAACCAATGAAGGTTTTAGTTCAAGCTACGCTCCCTATGTGGTTATCCATATTCCACGCTTGGAGATGCAGACCAAGTGAAGGATTCTATTTAAGTGAGGTTTCAGAATTCAGAACCCGATTTAGTACCAAGTGAACCAACAGCTGCCTTGATGATCTTATGCAACACAAGTGGTAGTCGTTTCTATCTGCAATGATGGCCAGAAACCTAAAACGACAAGAAGTCCATGTCTTTGCAGGCTCGGCAACCTAGATCGGAGGAGATGCTGTAGCTGCTCTGTCCACTGGTGTGCCCTGCTCGAGAATGGATCGGAGGAGGAGGTGTTGCAGCTGCTCTGTCCACCGGCGTGCCTTGCTCCGGAATGGATCGGATCGAGGAGGAGTGGGGAGGAGGAGCTGCAGTTGGCCTGTCCGCCGGCGTGCCCTGCTCAAGAATGGATCGGAGGAGGAGGCGGCGGAGGGGTGCGCAGCTGCTCTGTCTGCCTGCCGCCTCTGCTCGCGAATGGATGAGGCGGCGGTGTCAAGGGATTGACGGAGATGTTACATATACCTTCTAAATCTGGGCTAGACTCGGGCTGGGCTCTGACGGGCTGGGCACAGAAGAAACCCAATTGCTAAATAATACAAAATAATTAATTATTTTAATTAGCTGTTTTAAGATTCATGCATTTTTAAGAGGGAGCACCGGAGCATATGCCCACCCATAGAGCTATTTTAAAAAAAAAGATGTTTGAAAAAAAAACAATTCACATCAACTTTATAAAGCTGTTGTGAGTTATACCAAACAAACCCTTATCGCCACTAATTTAGTGGAAATTGTAGTATATACGTACGTGACGTCGACTCTGCTAGATAGACATGGCAAAGGATGGCGAGACGAAGCTTGTTGCATGCAGGATGTACGGTGTATGGGTCTAGGGGGTGTTTATGCATTTAATATTACCATAGAATTAGAGTCTTCACATAAGCTTGAGTCTATATAGAACCTGCTCCCATGTATAGAACTAGGTTCTATCTTTCTTCTCTCTCACATTCCAAGTACTGTGAGACGATCCAACCCCGATTCTATACACTATGAACAAATTAACTGATGATGTCTTGTTATTGTAGGACTCATTTAAAGACTGCCCACTCCTATGCATGCATGCACATGATGCATCTCCCCCTGCTGCCGATCGATCCTGATCGACCCGTACGTGTGCATGCATGAACGATGTGTCATGTGCGTGTGTCCGATCGACGCCAATGATTTCCAGGGTCGCGTGGTTTCATCAATTTCAATGAGATCGATCCAGCTAGCTCGCCAGCCCTCGGCACGCACTGCACTCTGCACGCATCCTGGTTTTATTCGTGGGTTCTGTCTTCTCGATCAGCTCAGCTCTTTGCAATATATGCGTGCGTACGTGTGGGCGCGCGGGTTGGACACGCGTACAAGCCACCATGTCATGCCAGCAGGGCGGGCGGCCGTGCCCCCGGTCCACGCACGTGTACTCGTGCTCCAGCTAGACATCTCAACCAGACAGCACGTACAGCCAGCTCCCACCTTCTTCAGCATGCAGTCGGCACTGCACAGGTGGTGTGGAGCTGCATGCATGCTAACATCGATCTCATGTATAATAAAGACCGGCCAGTAGTCCATACTACTATAGTACTAGTACTGTATTATATACAATAATACAGGTTGGCTTAATTGGACAGGCAGGCCCTGGATTTGTTGCCTTGCGCCGTGCGCCCGTGGAGATCGAGCTAGCTAGCCGGCCGAGATCGATCGAATAATGGCGGCGGTCCCGTCCCGTCCCGTCCCCGGACGGACTACTGGGACTGCCGGACAAGGCGCGCGCCGCCCCGCCCCGGCCGTTGAGACAGCAGATCGACAGACGACAGGCAGCCCCCTCGGCGCCGGCCCGGCCGGCTGATGATCGACCGCCCCGCGAGGATCGCAGAGGCCACTGTTGCCGGCGGGTATCGCCGCACAGTAGTGTCGCGCGCGCGCGGCTGCTGCATGCCGCCATTTCTACTTCATTCCCAGCCGGCATGCCCCTGTTGTACTGTACTGCACTACACCTCCTCTCTTCGGTGTTGTTGCCGCATCACATTCACATGGTACAGCCACCCTAGTAGTAATAGGGTTACGGTTTATTAGTTTGGTTAGAGTCACAAGTATATAAGTTTGATTTAAGTTTGATGAGTTCTCATGAAAAAACAGTATCAACGCTAAGATGATAGAAACTTAGGAAATCTCAGTAGTAATTTAATCTAGAAAAAGATTCAGAACAAGTTTGTGGCCTCATAGATGTGCACGTGTAATCTAATTAAGTAACATGAACATGTAATTGATACTGATAATCATGGTTTTGATAGCTGAATGAAGATATATAGGAGATGAGTTAGAACATATCTAGCGGCTCAAAAGCCGGTTGCGCTAATCAACATTTCGAATGTTGGAGTACTCGGTTGTCTTTTTTTTTTTCTGCTCGATGCATTGCGGAGAGGTGAAGTTGACCACTGTTTCCGTTGGCTAACAATTGTTTGTAGACTTGGGCGGCTAACAAAATAGTTTATCTATTAGCTGCATGTTTCTACGAGATCGGACTAAAAATTAGCTAGTTGGTTACACCGCTAGAGCATCGCTAGGAGTTTTGAAGACCCACTCACAATCTTGATTTTTGTCAAGATTTTTAAAAATAGGTCTCCAATAAGTCCCTATCTTGACTCCCAATCTTCTCGTACATGGGAAAAATGACCCAATCGGACAAAAATATACGTGCATGTATCAAATCGGCCAATCTAGGGGTGGAATGATGTGAAAAGAATAAGAGTAAATATGGTTCCCAATGTAAATGTGTAACAGATAAAGAAAGTGCAAAATCGGTTGGGTCCAATGTAGAGGTGGAAGGACGTGATAAATAATAAGACGAAAGAAGAGTTTCCAATGTAAATGTATAAGAAGAGAGAAAGAAAGTATAGAAGTCATTGGGATGATTTGAAAATAGCTAGTCTGGAAGTTTTGAAGCAAAATTGTCTTTTATCTTTAGGAGCAAGATTTTAGAAGAGTAACCAATAAATATGCTCATCGCAACTTTTTTTTTAACTATTTGAAAACTCATTGATTTTTTCGATTGATTTTTTTATTGTTTTTATTAAAATACGGGAGACAACAGCCCTTGCATCTAGATTCCAAACAGGTATATTATAAAAATCTGTGTTATGATAAAATTTAACAATATTTATTTAGTCAAATTCAATGATAATTTGACCAAGCACTATTTTGGAATTAAAGTATATACTTATCTGATTAATTATGCATGTACACCGTTTTAGTACATAAATTAGTGGATTTATTTCACATTTCTCTCTCTCTCTCTCTCTTGATGGGTCGATCAATTAATAAATGTAAATAACATTAGGTAAGGTAAATAATAAAGTAAGTAAGCACGGGCTCATAATTTGGCACATTATAGCTAATGACTGAGATGATCCTCCACGCAGGCCAGTCCCAGTGGGTGGGGGGGCAGCCGTGGTCGGGGGACTAACAAAAGTGGGGCTCCCTTCGCTTGTCTGCATCGGCACCCGCGTGCGTGACGTAGGCTGACGCCACCAAATATTCCCCGGCACAGGCTACTAGGCTAGCTAGGGACTGGCATCTGCACTGCATGCACAGGACACCATCATGCCCTCCAGAAAGAGAGAGTGGCCGTTGCCCCGTCCTCCCTTCCTCTCTCCTCCTCAAGAGTCCAGACCAAAAAGGCAACAGCCACCACACCACTCGGCTTTCTGCCAAAACGAGAGCAAGAGCAATCCCTCCTCCCACAGACACAGTTCCATGGGTGTGTTTAGGCCTTGTTTAGTCCCACCCCAAATTCTAAAACTTTACAAGATTCCTTATCACATCGAATCTTTAAATACATGCATGAAGTATTAAATATAAATAAAAAATATAACTATGTAAATCACGAGATGAATCTTTTGAATTTAGTTACGTCATGATCGGACAATAATTACCAAATAAAGTCGAAAGTGCTACAGTTCCAAAATCCCTAAACAAGACCTTAGTTCCCCAACTTCTTCAACTTTCCATCACATCCCCATCACATCGAATTCCTATTCTCCGTCACATCAAAATACCGGCACATATATGCAGTACTAAATATAGATGAAATAAAAAATTAATTGCACAATTTTGTTGTACTTTACGAGACGAACATTTTAAACCTAATTAATCAATGTTTGAATAATTATTACCAAATAAAAACAAAATTACTATAGTCTGACATGACAAATGCTACAGAATTTTTTTCACCCATTTCCAAGATCTAAACACAGCCATCATCTCTGCCGCCATAGCTAGCAAGTAGTAGCAGCTGCTGAGATCTGAATGAAATTCTCTGTACGGATAAATGCAGTCGTTTTTCTTGCTTTCTTTAATCTCTCTTCAGTCAGTGCATGCAGCAGCATTACCTGAGAGACAACAATGACAGTAATCAGTACTAATCACTGTATGCATGACACTCATCAGATTCCATCCACATCCATCCATCGATTACTCGGATCGTAGTAGTGAGCTTTGATTATGAGCAGGGCAGCGACGACGCTGGCTGGCTGGCTGCTGGCTGCTGAACTGTTCTGCAAATAAATCCTCTTTGAGTCTTTTCAGGACGGATCGCGGCCGGCCGAACGCCCGCCTACTACGCCCGCGCATGCATGCCATGATCCGAATAAAGCCGTCCGGGCGATCGATCTGAACTGAATTCTTGCTAGCTCAAGGGACCTACTACACGCACCTTGCATGACACGAGGGTATATATCTTAAATAAACTACGGGTGCAGTGCCATCACAAGCATGCATGCTTCCATTCACTTGCATTCCAGTTCGCCCACTCCATCTTTCTTCACAACGCAAGTAATTGCTGTACAGTATATATTTACTGTGATCAACTACTGATCATCACCTGCGTCGTCAGCAGTCGTTATTAGGGTTGTCTGTCGTTAAGCTCATGGAATAAACTGAAAAACGAGTGCATGGCGCCTTCAGGGAGCTACAGCACAAATGCTATGCTCCACCATGTCATTGGTATGGCGTGCGGCGTGCCCTGTGTGGTGCGTGCCTGTCGATCGTCGATCGTTTTATTTGCTGTTTGGATCCACAGAAAGCGTTCCACTCAGCCTGCCTTTTGCTTTCTGCCTAGGTACCTAGCTACCAAAACTAAATTATTAGCAACGCTATAAAACAGATAAAGGGCAGGCACGCATGTGAATCCTAGCTAGGCATCTACATAAGTATATATCGGTCCATTGGATGATAAATAAACTAGGTACAAGTGCATGCAAGCTGAGGTCGTCGACGATGATGTGGTTGGTTGGTTGGTTCATCGCTGATCAAGTTGTACGTACGTGCTTATTTGACACTATTACTGCTCAGATGGCCCAATTCGATTGGTTGTTATTAGTTGCATATATTGTGAGTATTTGTATGCTACAAATAAGAGCTCATAGCTCATAGTAAAATGGCCTAGCAAACTATTGTCATTCACATGCATATATGGTGTTTGATTATAAGATCTAGGTTTTTCTTTTTTCATTTTTGAAATTTGTTTTGATTGGAAGAGATTTTCCTAGCTTTCTCGCTCTTTTTATTAGAAAATGGCATTTTTGTGTTTTCCTGCTAAAAGGGATTGGAATGCTTTTTTGGCCAAGTGCAACACATGAACTGAGACTTTGATGAAAAAAATATCCTCCAGTAGCCTCTTCAATTGGATATATCAATATAGATATCCTTTATTCCGGATTCTTTTCTACCCAAAGATGGAGAGTGAGGATGGCTCTCCAGACTACGGACAAGATAAAGAAAAGCTGGTGAAGAGTACAAATATATAAAGAACGATCTTTTACTCAAATAACTCCCTGAAAGTAGCTTTTAGAAAGGATCTTGATGATGCTCTAAACGCCCAACTCCTCAGCCCCATCTTGTAGTGTGCCCCACCCATAAGCCATTCTTGGCAACTTGGCTTCGTACACCTCTGATCTACTTGCCTAGGTCATAGCCAGTCATGGCACTACCCCACACTACTCTAGCGTATCCTCATAGTCTTGCCCTCGCAAGTAGATGCACCTTCTACTATCACCTACCTCGGCCTTGTGTTATATGCCTAACCATCCTCTATCCCTACATTGTTGTAGTAAGATTATGAGCTTGTTTAGATTATTTTCCATAGAGTCGGCCTAAATCAACCTCTCTTTTCATTCTCACACCATTTAAGTAAATACTACCTTCCTTACAGAAGAGGAGGGAAGGGAGGAGGGTAGGGGGCAAAATCCCCGCCTAAGGCCTTGTTAGGTTGATGGGGGTCCAATCCCCATGCTGATATTTTCCATCCCAGGATTAAGTTGACCCCTGGTTGTCACTCTAATCCCCATTGGGGATAATTTCCCCTTAGCCATAATACTTGCTATCTATTTATTGTTCGGTTAGTCTAGGGTCCACAACCATTCAATTGCATATATGTACGCCCTTTTCCATTGATTTGGTTGCATTCGTAGTAAAGCAAACATGTGATAAGGACACTATACTAATCATCATCGTCACACAATTATAATCATCACTCCGTAAAGTACTTAACTAATAATCAGAAGTATATTAATAAACCACGGTTCATCATCAAATACTCATAGTACATTAGAGGCATCTCTTAGAGCCACAACAAACACTCAAGAATTTGGCATCCTTGAAACAACATTTGAAATCTAATAAAAGGCTAACATATTAGAAACTATCATGAATAAGTGTAGTGATGAGACTAGTATTATTCCAAGGTACCAAAGTGACAACAATATCTAACTCTCCCAAGCCTACTCAAGTCACTAGCAAACCTACACTTTGTCCCATACAATGTTCTCGGCCATTGTCTCATATTACTCCATGAAAAATGTCATCAAGGTTGTTTAGAAAAGTGAAATATGCAACTTTAAGAGACCATGAAATGGAAGGTGCAATATGTTTTGAAATTTTCAACAACCAAATATCTTTGCCAAATAAATGGACAGAGGTGAACTGATCTCATCCCGTAGATGGTGGGTTTGGGATGGACTAATCTCAGCATATAGAAGATGGTTTTGGAACTAATATCACCTTTGTAGAGGATGGATTTGGCCATGTCCAGCAATGGAGAGAGCTTGACTAAAATCCTGCATACAACGCACCATGTTCGTGTCCTCGTGTTGAACGCTGCCGAAGTTGTCCTGTCGTTGGATACAAGAAATGATTATTTCCTAAGCGGGACACTCAAATCTCCCAAATAACTGGATCAACGCAAGAAGCACAACAAATCAAGAACCCTAGAACTCTCTAGACACAAGAGAACTTGAGAGGACAGAAGAGGATTACTAGTATAAGGACCGAGGAGACTGTTGTTGCAGAAGAAGGAAGCTGAAGAGGAGAGCACCAGGTTTGCAATGCCCTCGCCTTTGCCAGCATGTCGCACCGCCACCACTGCATTGCATGTGCTCACCTCTGTTATCTCTTTGCATCCGCTCACCCTGTGTGATAGGATTTCTTCCATGCTACTAGAGGACATGCTTAGTTCATAGGTCGAGGCAAAGGGAAAATGCTAGAATAGACCAGGTTGCAACATAGACCGAGCTTAACCAAATGTGTGTTCAATGGCTTGATGGGGTTGATCCACGGAGTTGGCCCCTCACCCCAGTCAAGTGGCTCAACCGAACATAGACTAAGTTAATACCATAGGCGAATATGGTCTTAGAACCATGACCTAGGCATTGCCTAAAAATACCTCTTATATAATACCTTTAATTTTCTAGTCGAATCTAAAGTGGCCCTATGCACTAGGCCAATTTGTCATGGTACTACTCCTAAACAACTATGGACCGTGGATCCAAACACTACCTCACATACGAAGACAAAGGAGGAGGATAAATTCCCCAAAGTTAGTATATTTTTATTAGATTTTTTTGAATTAGGTTGAATTACTGCTAACCCCATTCTAACAAACAAAAAAATGTATTTATGTCTCCATCTATGTATATTTATCTTTGACGGATGTAGATGTGCTACAATAAAATGAACTGACATATGTAGCCTTACTACTTGTAGGACGTAGGTTTGAACTATATATGAGAGATAGATAGAAGAGTAGGGTGCACAACTACAAAGAACCACAACGTTAAAAAACCTGGTATGGTTTGAGTAAGAATGTTGACCATCCAAGTGTGAACATACAAGGAATGGGGGTGTGTAGAGCGAAATATAGAAGCGCAATACTCATGGTAGTCCGAACCTAGAAAGTAGGATGATTTCTATATTCATGGATTAGGGTACCATTTAAGCGAAATAGTGATGTCCCATTGAAATGATTTCTTAGGCAAGAAACCATGTCTATAGGTACCAAGGTATGAAGATATGTGATAAGTAGATGATATAAGAGAACACAAATTGGGCAGAAAATATTTTGAAGAAATCACCATTAGAAATATGTTTTTATGTGTAATGTCTACACTACCTCGCAACTATAAAAATTATGAGGTAGTTTTTGGGTTGAGACTGCTCTTGCACCAACTATAGGCATGTGTAATTGGAAGATGTTTGAGTTTTGATATAAATAGTTTTCTGTTTTTAACCATTCTAGGCTTTGATATTTGAAAATGATGGAAATAGATAAATTTAATTGAAAAATGCAGTATCCTATTAGTAGAACTAAAACTTTTGAAAGAGGGCGTGGGGGTGGGGGGAGGGGTTGAGGCAGACAATACGATTATATACACATTCTAAATATGATAAATACCAATATTTTTAAGGCGGTAAAGCGGGCCATGACGACTGACTACCGCCTTACGCTTAAGCGACCAAGGCATAAGGCGAGGCGACACCTTAATAGGGAATTAAAAAAGGCAACTTAGAGTGGTAGATAATAACGAAGAAAAATGAAAAGGAAAAAGGAAAGAAAGAATGAAGAAGGAGCAAGTAGTCTGGCCCAGCCCACCAGGCAGCCCATATGACCCTCACCCCCTTGACCTAAATCTCTCGATCCCAATCCTCACTCTAGCGCCGCCGCTTCTCCTTTGTCTCGCTTGTTCTCCACTACCGCTCCGCCTCCGCCCCTCTCGTTCTCTTGCTTCGCTCTCTCCTCCAAATCCGTTGCTCTGCTTGCTTGATAGACGGAGGAACAAAAGGGCTTTGGACGCTGCAGCTCGATGGAGGAACAGAGGAGGCAGGTTAGCGCCAATTGGGGGAAGATGGCCGCGGCCCGCACGGCTCGACGGTGGGCAGGCGACAGCTTCTCCTGCGCGCCCTCTCTCTCTCTCTCTCACTCACTCACTCTCCCTCCTCCTCCCTCTCTCTCTCCGGCGTGCTCTATTTCTCCCGCGCACTCCTCTCTCAGTTTTTCCCTTCGTTTCCAATCCTTCTCACACGTTTTCCTGCCGCCCGGAACATAGCCCTCCCCGTTTGGCGCCCGCCATGTGCGATTTGGCACGATCGGACGCCAAAGCGATGATTTCTGGACGTCACGTTCGTAAGGCGAACGCCATATGAATCTAGGGCGAGTCGTCTGCTGTGGTGTCCCTCGTGCAGCGCTTTGGCGCTTAAGTGACGACAAAACGATGCCTTGAAAACATTGATAAATACATATACATCAAGTGTATCTTTGAATAGTTTTTCAGTGTTTTTACATCTATATATTTGATATTCATAGCGAAAAACGTTATATTGTCATAAAAATGGGTGGAATAACATTTTTTTTCTTTGCTAGCCTCCTGGTTCCAAATGTGATTGCATTATAGGCGGTACCGGTCAAGGTTGAGTTTAAAGTGGAACAAAGGTCAAAGTGAGATGGTGCTATGAAAACTAAGCTAAGAGGTAGCTCGAGTTCATCCATTTGTGTGTCAAAGTGCGTTTGACTAAGCTAAGAGGTAGTAAAAGGTGTGCCCGTTAATAATAAGATCTTTGTGATGAGTTTATTAATTTTATAAAATGTTTTGACTTATTCTTTTAGCTAAGTACCCCCACCCCTACCCACCCAAAAAAAAGGTTTGTTCAATTCTATTACATATTTTAGAGAGAACTATCACTAGTCTTTGACACGTAGGATAGTAGGATATAATGATAGACCGGTCTATTCAAACAAAAACACATGAAAGTGGTCTTTTGTTCTAGAAAATCAGCCGCTAAGGACCTATTTGAAACGTAGATTCATAGAAATTAGTTTATTTTCACGTGAAAAACCTGATCGTGTCCATGAAAAAGGACCACGCCTGAGCCGTTCTCGTTTCCCCTATCCAAAACGTTGGGAAGAGCACGCCGGCGCCGGCTGCCTGCCGATCGAAGTGCCGACTGCTAGAGAGTGCCGGAACGGGACCAACTCATTGGCGTACGTAGGGGAAGGAAACATCGAAAGAGGCAGGCAGCCAGCCAGCCTGGGGCAGGCCACGCGGACGCGGCGTCGGCGTCGGCGTCGGCGTCAGCGTCAGCCGAGCCGAGGGAACGGAACGGAACGGAAGAAGCGGGCCTTGGTTTCGGGGGAAAGAAAAGAAAGCTCCCAATCAACCGCGGGTCTCCGGCCCGCGTGCTGCTGGTGTTTTATTACTGCTGCCGCCGCCGCCGTCGGTCAGCCAGCAGCAGGCTCTCGCGCAAGGCAAATCTACCCCGCTCGCCCGGGCTCGGGCTCGGACTCGGGCGCGGGCCGTCTCACCTCGCGCTCACCTCCCTCACTAGCTAGCCTTCATCATTCCTTGCTTCCTCCTCGCTGCCCTCCCTCTCCTCTTCCGCTCGCCCCCTCCCCTCCCCTTCACGAGATCCCCATCCGGGCATCCCCCTCCTCTGACCACTTCTCCCATGCCGCACTAGCTCGCTCGCCCGCCCGCCCACCCACTCCACACTCAGCGCCCGCCGCGCAGCGAGATCCAGCAACTCCGCCGGCCGGCCTCCCCGCAGGTGCTCGGCGGAATGTCCCACCGCCCGCCGGCACCAATGCCGGACACCCTCTCGGACGCCTTC